>CAUYRH010042022.1:0-26326 GCA_963574655.1 Perodicticus potto | reverse complement strand
TTTTATTTCTGAAACAGTTCTATAGTTCTTACATTCAGATCTACTCTAAATGTTTCTCTGTTAAACTCACTTGTATTCACACCTGTTGTGTTTTTAAAGGTCTGTTGTTTAAAGGTTAAAATCTCTGTAAAACCTAAAAATGTTTTAAAATTTGCTGAAAATGCAACAAATTCTCAATTAAAATTTATTTAAAATAATACCCTCCACTGGTGTTACTTTTACCCCCTGAAAAACTCCGGAGGAGCATTAACAAAAGAGTTAAACTACTGTGCAAAATTTCTTCACGAAAAGTGTTTAAAGGCTGGTGCAAAATGGGAAGCAAATTTTAAACAATTTTGGCTTCTTGGAAACAAAAACCGCTGTGTGTGGAGCGCTGGTGGCGCGGTGGCCTCATCTCTTGCGCCGGCAGGTGCGCTTGTGCTCGGCATGCCAGTGCTCCTGCTGGCACTTGATGGAGCAGTAGGACGTGTTCCAGCAGCAGTGGTACATGGCCTCCTCCTCGCAGTTGTAGCACTGCGGACAGAAGCCACGAGTGGCATTAGGACTGGGCACCGACTGGGAGCTGCGCTGTGCTCCCAGACACTTTCTGGCCCAACCCCCAGCGTCACCAGAACCTCAGGATTCAACGCATTGCCCACTCCTGGAAGGAGAGGACAGGTGTCTGGCTGGCAGCACACAGCTGGCCTGATGGCACATCTGCTTTTCCATGCATACAGACTATTCTCATCAATAGAAACTGATTCTTTTTCATGAAAAGCTCTTGACCTCACATCCCTTTCCAGCTACATCTCAGTTTCTCTGCTCCCCTTACAAAATTCCCTGAAGAACTCCTTGTTCCTTCTAATCTTTGCTGCAGTCTTGCTCCCTACTCTACACCACTGAGTGTGCTGGTTCCAAGGTCACACATGGCCTCACATCTAGGTGTCAAGTCTCAGCCTTCACTTTATTTGGCACTGTCTGGGGATTTGTTTTTGACACAGGGTCTTCCTCTGTCATCACAGCTCACAGCAGCCTCCAACTCTTGGGCACATGATCCTCCGGCCTCAGACTCCCAAGTAGTTTGAACTACACGTATTGCTACCATGTGTGGCTAATATTTGTATTTTTTGGTAGAGATGGGGGTCTCACTATGTTGACCAATCTGGGCTTGAACTCCTGGCCTTAAGCAATCCTCCTGCCTCAACCTCCTCAAGTATAAAACACCATGCCTGGTCCCATTCAGAGATTTTTCTTTTTCTTTTTTTTTTTTTTTTTTTTGAGACAGATCCTCCCTTTGTTACCCTGGGTAGAGTGATGTGGTGTCATAGCTCACAGCAACCTCAAACTCTTGGGCTTAAGTGATTCTCTTGCCTCAGCCTCCTGAGTAGCTGGGACTATAGGTGCCCACCACAATGCCTGGCTATTTTTTTAGAGATGAAGTCTCATTCTGGCTCTGGCTCAGGATAGTCTCCAAGTCATGAGCTCAGGCAATCCACCCACCTTGGCATCCTAGAGTGCGAGGATTATATGCATGAGCCACCAGGCCCGGCCATTTTTGCCAAATCTTTATCACACATTTAAAAATTCTTCTTTCATAAAGAGTTTCCTTTATGTGTATTTACATAATATAGGCTTTATAAAAATGAAGAATTAATGTAATTTTTCACAAAACTTTCTATAGTAATTTATTAAAGTTGAAACCACATTATGAGCTTTTGGGAGTAAAACTTCCTTCCCCAGCAGTGAACAGAGAGGATGGGGCCTGTTGGTGCAGGAGCAGCTGCCACTGGGAACAGTGACAAGTGATAGCTGCAATCAGGGTAAGGGAGTGTGTGGAGACCAGTATTACCACTTATAAAGTAAGAGTGACTAACGTCCTTCACACACTCTGCTGTGTAACTGTCACGTTCAGGGAAGTCTAAGAACCTTTCCTTTGTTATTGTGATACTTAAAAGTCCACACTTTGGATATCATCTATCAGAAATCATCAGGTAAAAGTCAGGGCGAGCCGCCCGTTTACCCAAGAATAATATATGCATAGATGGAAAAGTATCTAAATTATCTGTGCTAAATATACGATGTACTAAAGTATTATAATCTCCATATAACAAAATAACCCTGAGCAGTAGCTCATAATGTGGGGTCTAGCGTTGAGAGATTTTTTTGGCATTCATTCATTTATTTTATTTTTTTTTTTGTAGAGACAGAGTCTCACCTTTTCACCCTCGGTAGAGTGCCGTGGCGTCACGTAGCTCACAGCAACCTCCAACTCCTAGGCTTATGCAATTCTCTTGCCTCAGCCTCCTGAGTAGCTGGGACTATAGGCACCCACCACAAAGCCCGGCTATTTTCCTGTTTTGCAGTTCGGCCAAGGCCGGGTTTGAACCCACCACCTTTGGTATATGGGGCCAGCGCCCTACTCGAGGATCCACAGGCGCCGCCCCCATTCATTTATTTTTTGAGACAGAGTCTCAGTCTACCACCCTGGATTAGAGTGCCATGGTGTCATAACTCACAGTAACCTAAGACTCTTGGGCTCAAGAGATCCTCCCGTCTCAGTCTCCGAAGTAGTTGAGGCTACAGGTGCCACCACAACGACTGGCTAATTTTTCTATTTTTAGTAGAGATGGGGGTCTCTCTCTTGCTCAGGCTGGTCTCAAACTCCTGAGCTCAATGGATCCACCTGCCCAGGCTTCCCAGAGTGCTGGGATTATAGGTGCAAACCATCACAACTGGCCCATTTTAGAGCTTTTAATAAAATTTTTAAAATTTAATTAAAGTTGACAACCTCACTGTTGATCTTATTTCAGGAATAATTTTTGCATATGCCACCTGTTCCTTGTGAACTGATCGCCATCACACCTATGATGCTATCTCAGAAACAAAGTTCTAAAGAAACACCAATATTTACCCACTGCTTCTTCTTGGTCTGAGAAATTAGCTGTTTATGCTGTGTCGCCAGCTTTTTGATTTCTTCTACAAATTCTTCTTTACACTTTTCCTTTACTTGCTTACATTTCCTGTCCATCTCACCCTGCATGTTGGCTACAGCTTTATTTACAGCTTGTCTTTTTTCTTCTTCCATTTCAGAACGCAGCTGAAACGAGAAATGTTAGCCCACGGGGCATCAGCCCAGTTCATATAGACCATCTGTATCTAAATAAAAACTCAATACATAGTTTCTATGTAAGTGATGCATAAAAAATTAGGTAAGAAAAGTATCATTATTGTTTGAAATGTTATGTGAGATATCAGTTTTATTATATTCCTGCTTTCTTTTTTCTTGGGGGACAGTTTCATTTTGTCGCCCTCAGTAGAGTGCTGTTGGCGTCACAGCTCATAACAACCTCACCTCGTGGGCTCAGCCAAATCTCTTGTCTCAGCCTCCCGAGTACCTGGTACTACAGACACCTTCCACGGTGCCTGGCTATTTTGTTCTTTAAAAACGGGGTCTCGTGTTTACTCAAGCTGGTCTCAAACCTTTGAGCTTAGGTAATCCTCCTGCCTCAACCTCCCAGAGTACTAGGATTACAGGCATGAGCCATCGCACCCAGCTTTATTCCTGGTGTTAAAAAGCTGCTACTGGGTTGGAGTGGAAGTGAAAGGAGCCAACCTGCTCGGGAGGCCCAGGGTGCCAAGTGGCCCTGCTTTGAGGACCAGCTTTACCTTTTCTAGAGCTTCTCGGACAACGCGCTCCGTCTCCCGCTTGTGGTCAGATTTCATCCGGTCTTTGAAGTCGTTGAAGATCTTGGTGTACTTGTCATGGCACAGGCTCTGGCACACGCCATCGCTCGCAGTCTGGGTGCTACGGTGCAGCATCCGTGGGGAAGAGGCACTTAGCTTCCGGGTCTGAGTGGAGACTGAGACCTTCTCGATTGGCTGAGGCATGGTCGGGATTTCCTGGCTGGAACTCACTGCTTCAGTTTCAGGCTCTGGTTCCTAAAGGATAAGAAAAATTTGCAGATGCATATGAAGCAATAATATAATTCACTAGTTCAAGAACACTCTATTAGGGTAAAAGTACAGTGATAAATAGCCAAATAATACATCTGTTAAAAAAGATGTAATTAAGATGGTAGATTTTATTATGTATAGTTTTGCCATAATTAAAAATATATTAATAAATCCTACCCCAAAACAGCTAACAAATGAAAAAAAAATGCCATTAACATCTACAATAATTCTAAACAGAATTTCATTGATAATCGTATGTTAATTGCTTTTAACATGGACTAAACAAACAAAATTATCTACAGAATATAAAATCATTATCAACTTATAATGATATCAGCTTCTTTGGACTATATTTATTAACAAATTTCCTAAGATTCTAATCCACTTATCACTAAATATACATTTGAAATGTGCCCACATACACAGTTTTAAATCATGCAGGGTTCACATCATTTAAAAAGGTTAAGCTTAACCACAGTCTCCTTCAGCTTTTGAAAGTGGGCAAAACTGATTTATTGGATAAATTCTTTGTTTTTAGTTATGCTAAGAAGAAATACCAGAGTTCCCAGGAAATGCAGTGACATGCTCTTCCCACTTAGCCAAACCCAGGTCAGTGGCTGCTTAATTAATTTTTTCTTTTTTTTTTGGTTGCAGCTGTCATTGTTGTTTGACGGGCCCAGGCTGGATTCGAACCTGCCAGCTCAGGTGTACATGGCTGGCACCTTAGCCCGTTGAGCCACAGGCGCCAAGCCCTAGTGGCTGCTTAATTAAGACGCAGACCTCGAGCCTGTGTGTGCTGTTCTTGTGTAACAAATGACAGCAAGAAGTCAGAAGACTGGGTCAACTTTTAATATTCTATTGATGGAAAAAAAAAAAAAACTCTATTGATGGCAACTGAATTTCACAAGTGTCCACGAGGAGTAAGTGTTGAGACTGTGCTTAGGAAGTACTTCCTGCTGGATTTGCCACGTGGACACTGCAAGGCAACTTACTTCCTTTTTGGGCTCCACGCTTTGATTACGTCGTCCTTTCTTTGCTCTCGGTTCTTGAGTGACCTTCAGCTGCAGGCATTATAAAAGTAATATATAATTATTCCATATACTAAGAAATACTTCTCTGCTGAAAATACCCCCAGTGGACCCAGAGAGGAGAAGCGCTTAGTCACTGCTCTGGTAACTGAAGCCTGAAAGAGCTGGTGCACCTGCAGTCTTCACAGGGGAGGGTAGACTCAGCATCACTGGTGGTTACATCTATTTATTTATTGGAACTGGTTTTGGTTTATGCACTTCACAAATGTAAAGAGAAGTAAGGAAAAATGCAAAAATCTGTTTGTTATAATGGGGAATATACACTAAGATTTTCATATTCGAAAATGACAGCCAACAGGCACTTGCATGCTGAGCCACACTCACCTGCTCATTACTCGTAGAGGAGATGCTTGATTCTGCCTCCTCCTCACCTCGGTCCTCATTCTTCGACTTCCAAAATCTTCCTTCACGAAGGAAACGCTGATGGAGTTCCAGTTCATCACAGGCCTTTTTCCAGCCCATACTGCGCTTAACATGTAGCCGATGAATGTTGACGGTGATATCTTGAATGTTTTCAGAAGGAATCCAGGCTCTAGGAAAATCATTTAAAACTTCCACAAAGGTAGGGATGGTGTTCAGGGTACTCAGTGGACTCTTGTGTGTTGTGAGTACAATTTGTGGCAACTCTCATCCACTAAGGCTGTTAGTTACAGTTTGAATAAACAAACACTTAAACCAAGTAGAAAATACATGAGGATTTTTGTTTGTTTTTCACAGTCACTAAAACAAAGTTCTCAGAATTGTAGTGACTCACAAATATCTCCTAACTATTCACTATTTTCTTTAACCAACTTAGCCTGTCATAGTTCATACCTGCTTTCTTCATGAATCTTCTAACATGCTGCCTCTTACTGTTCTAAATGCCAAAACCTAGCAGAACTCGTCTATTTGCAGATTACCACTGAAGAATCATTTGAAAATGCCTAGAAATATTCATGAGGTACATACATGTACTCATATAAAGTGATAGCATCTAAAAGAATATTATGGTAAGTTATATTTATATCATGCCCCTATTAATTGGAGAAACCCAATTAATACATAGAAAAGGGTTTATTATTTGTCAACAATGTACTTAGCTATAAACACAACTTTAATTGCTTCTGAATTATGTATTATATAGATCCAAAACTAGAGAATAAAAAACTATATCTGGCTCTATTAGGAAGAATGCTAAAATTTCAAGAAAATCTTCCTGAGTATTAATCTTTTGGCTGGACTTAAGTCAGGATCCATCTGGAAGGCAGCACAAAGAAACAAAAGTGGACGGAGCCTATCTGAGCTGGAGTTTCACTGTCTCATTTACCCATAGGGGGTTGGGTTCCCCAAGGTCTCAGGCCCTAGTTCCTGGGGTGACACTTCATTCTCTGCCCTCCTGTGAGGAACGTATGATGCTGCCAGGAGGAACAAGAAATAAGTATAACGTATAAAGCAGTGTGTCGTGCAGGCATTCTGGGAGGATGGCTGGTCATTTTTTTGTGAGCGGTCAGAACTCATCAGCAAAATGGCTTATTTGGGTTGCTTCTTGAGAGATGAGTACTATTTAGACAGGGGCAATATGAGGGACTGCTCAAACATTTTCTAGAGTGCATGGCACAGTGGGGATATGGTGCCATAACACATATTTATTCTCTTTAGTTTCTGTCAAGGACTTTTCCAGCTGTAAATATATAAGATATCATAGTTTTCATTCCTGGCCTACAATTGTGGAGTTCCTTTTTTAAGGAAACTCTTAGAGAATTATGGTCATTTGTGCCTCAGCCATAAATAAAGACTTCTAACTTGCTGTACAAGCTAAGCTGTGTGCTTTATAATTAAAAACCACATTTTAAATACATAATAAGCTATACTGTTTGATGCTAATGATAGCTAAACTTAAAAAAAACTTTAACTTCCATAACCTTATTCATAAATCATATCAACAACTGTCTCATCTATTTTGAGAGCTTTGTTAAGTTGCACTGAAGTACATGGACAGGTCCAAGTTAGTGCAGAGCACATAGGAAACCTCTTTGTGGCACAGCTTCTTGCCATTAGATGATTAAGTTTTCATTCAACAAATATTTACTGAGCACCCATTATGTAATACAAGTGTTTCTTTTCATGTCTTAAATGTCATTTGCTTTTGTGAGAGAACCCATTACAATACTGACCACCTGGAACAAACCTGTTACCTGGGTGTATTTTTCTTCCTTAAATGATCAAGTTATCCATTGAAAATAATAAAATTGATTCACATCTATTCTTTTTTTTTTTTGCAGTTTTTGGCCTGGGCTGGGTTTGAACCCGCGACCTCCGGCATATGAGGCCGGTGCCCTACTCACTGAGCCACAGGCACCACCCCACATCTATTCTTTTTTTATTTTTGAGACAGAGCCTCAAGCTGTCACCCGGGATAGAATGCTGTGGCATCACAGCTCACAGCAACCTCCAATTCCTGGGCTCAAGCGAGTCTCTTGCCTCCGCCTCCCAAGTAGCTGGGACTACAGGCGCCTGCCACAACGCCCGGCCATTTTTTAGTTGCAGCCGTCATTGTTGTTTGGCGGGCCTGGGCTGGATTCGAACCCGCCAGCTTAGGTGTACGTGGTTGGCGCCTTAGCCCGTTGAGCCACAGGCGCCGAGTCCCCACATCTATTCTTAAAGTAAGTGTCAACACAGTTCATAATATATTTCTATTCTTTTGTCAACTCCATTATTGTAGATAAGCAAATTCCAGTTTTAAAAAGTATTACTAGGTATGCTCTCTTATCTACAAAAAATAAAAATAAAAAAGCAAACAAACACCCCACAATTTAAGTCTAATACAAAGAGACATAGTCTAATTTGCCTCTATCTATATGGTTATCAATTGTGAATGCTCTCAATCTATGCAGAATAAAATGGTCCAGTGATCTGATGGTAAATGAACCTAAAACATTCTCCTCCCCCTGATTTCCTGGCCCGGGCAACCTTACCTTCCAGTTCCTTGGAGCGAAAAGATTCTGCCTCTTTAAGATCAACCTTATCATCTATGATTTTTCTGTCTGGCAGGCAAAATTTTGTAAACCTTATAAAAACCTCAGTAAAGCAGCCTCACGTATAAATACAGTTGCAGTTAACTTTTCTCTTCAAGATTTATAACCTGCTCAAGAGTGTAGGAGGGGGTGGCTCACCCATCTGAGTGTACAGAGGGATTGGCAAAAAACTGTCTAAAGTCAATGCTACTAGTCACAATATTGCTATAGACAGTACCTTATACTTGCTCATTTTTAATATTCAATAAATGTTAAGTCCTTAATTTACAAAGGAAGTAGTTGCAATTTTACAGTCCTGTGGTTCATTAGACTTTCTATACATGAGATATTTCACTGTTCAAAATAATTTGATAGTAATAAAATGGTTTTTACTTTTATTCACAAGATCGATATTCTCTTCTACTCCCAAGTTGATTATTTCAGACTGTGACCTCAATAGGGCCTGAAGGTGGCTGAGGCAACTGTAAAGTCACCACAGTGCTATGAAATGGACACATTCTAAGCCTCTGCCCTGCCTGTTATGAATTCCAATATGCTTCTGAGGTCCAACAGTGGCAGTTACTAAAAATATCCTGCTTAGGAAACAATATCTGAAAAATAACTGGAAATATAATTTGTAGAAATCACTATTGGCTGCATAATTGTGTTGATTTTGCTTTCTCAATTTAAAATAAACTTCACACTGTCTCTGACAAAGAAGTCACCAGACTCAGGACTTCAGACGTATACCCATCTGACCCCTGGGGGCTGCAACTCACCTCTGGTGGTGGTGATCCACCCCCAACTCTCGGGGTGGGGGGGGTCTGTGATTTCTCTCTGGTGGTGGTGTGACCCCCCCACCCCCTGGTCTGTAACTCACCTCTGATGGTGGTGGCCAAAGAAGCGGACGTCAACTTGATTGTCCTCTTTCTGCATGACTTTGGCTGGCCAGAACCCAAAACCTTTCATTTTAGCCCAGACCAGCTCATGATTGGGTATCTGGAAATAAAAATGTTTTGTCTTGTTATATTATTTATAAAGCACTACTTTTAAAGCATGAAATGCAAGGATACCATTAACATGGAGCTGCTTAGTCAACTATAAGCCAGTCTTTTAAAACTATTTCTTTTGTAACTCCTAAACATTTAAGATTTTGTTTCTAGGATTGGTTGATTGTACCTTCAAGAAAAACACCAAAATATTCATATTTGCCTGAGTATTGACATGACTGTCATTTCTCAGAAGAGGCAGGTCTTGGGGTGAGGCAGCCCTGACACCAAGCACATGTGAACTTTGCTTCATAAAGCCTCGTTTGAGGCCAGCAGCCTCAGCACAGCATGGGAATTTGTGAGAAATGGGAGAATTTTAGGACCTTCATGGGCCTCCTGGGTCAGAGCTCTCTGCTTTCGTGAAGACTGTCATGCACAGTGGTGTCTTGGAAGGTGCTGTCACTGAAGATGCTGAGTTAGAGCTCTTGGAGGTTCTCCGCCAGCATCCTTTTGAAATCATGCCATTTTAGGGGAAATTATATAACTGCAGGGACATTCAAAAAGTCTAAAACCTCTTGTGCAAAACTCACATTATCATTAAGGGACCCAATGCTTAGTCTTACTAAACACCTCACTTTAAAATCAGAAATGGATAAATATTTTTCCTCTTTCAGTTGTTTATGCTCCTTAAGACTATATATACTATGACATAAAGAAAAATATTTACGTAAACTGGAAATAAATTTTCTCAGAGCATTACTTTATACACTTGAAGTGGTAAAAATTTTTTAAAAACCACAAAATTTCACTTACACAAGGATAGCAGAACCAATTGTCAGGACGGGCATTTGACAAATAGAAGCAGTTTTTACAAAGCTGTAGTTCATCCAGCTAAAAAAGAAAAGCAACTATTTTAGTCTACATAAAATAAACATGTACATTAAACTATACACTAATAAAACATATTCATGTAAGCTGACATGTACATAGTCTTAAATTTTGTGCCTTATCTTTTACGTTTAGATTATAAATTTTTCACTAAATAATACTGAAAGACTCTTTAGCCTTCTGTTAGAATCATCTGCCAGGTCTCATCTGCCAGCACTTGGAGCAGCCCCGTCCCCTCTGGGTCTCGTTGACTTTGCCCTGCCCCTGCTGTGCATTCAGCAGGGCATATCCTCAGAACCACCCTTATTACCTGGCTACATGCAATGGCCCTGTCCCTAATCCTCATTTTGCCTCATTCTCCACCTTAGTCTTTTGTTTTCTTTTACAACACTCTTTTCAACTTGTAAAGAAACATATTTTGTCTTTTTTTCTCAGCCCCTCTTCAGAACACAGCTGCCTGCACCTGACCACCACTTCGTTCCTCCCCACAAGGTTCCATGGCACGTAGCAGGCACTCAATGAATACTTTTTTATTTTTTTGGACAAAGTCTCACTCTGTCTCCCTGGTTAGAGTGCTGGAGCATCATAGCTCACAGCAACCTCAAAGTCTTGGGCTCAAGCGATTCTCCTGTCTTAGCCTCCTGAGTAGCTGGAACTACAGGTGCTGCCACAATGCCCAGCTGTTTTTAGAGACAGGGTGTCACTCTTACTCAGGCTGGGCTCGAACTCCTGAGCTCAAGAAATCTACTGGCCTCGGCCTCTGAGAGTATTAGGATTATAGGTGTGAGCCACTTGCATCCGGCCGATGCACATTTTTGAATGAATGAAATATCAAAGTCAAATCTGAAATGAATTAAAGAAACAAAACTTTTTATATAAACTGAAGAATTTTTAAGAAATATAGGTGTTTCAAATAAAAAAGACTACCAAAAAGTATACTTCTTTAAATGCATTTCATTTATTGTGTAAATACAAACTTTGTTGTTAAGAGGGTAACATTCACTGAGTGCCCAGTGTGATGCTTCCACATGCTTATCTAACACAACAGCTCTGAAGGTGGTTGAAAGTTTCCTTATAGAAGTTACTTCTTAGTAACTAAATCTGACTCCCAGGATTTTTCTTTGAACAGTTTTGCCAGAAATTTTATTGTCTCTATTTGTATTATTTCCCACGTATGTCAAACATGGAAATAAAAGACATTTAAATGAAACAGCATAATTAAGATGTAGGTAAGAAGTGTGGAATCCTGAAATAAATGCATTTGGATTACAGCAATAATTTAATTATCAGGCATGCACAGTACCTCGTGGCATGTGTCTTTGTAAAGCATCCTCGCAATGTCAGCTTGCTCACTGTCTGCTGCAATTAAAAACAGACATTCCCATAAGCAGTCATCTGGAGATAGAAGACTACAAAAACTAACATTTTATTCTCTTTCAGTTTCCAAAAGTGCATAGATGTCATTTCAAACAAAAATGTATGTAATGTGTGTGTGAATATGTTTTCTCCTTCTTTTTTTGAGATACGGTCTTGCTCTGTTGCCCAGACTGGAGGCCAGGGGCAATCCCAGATCACTGTGGCCTCAATCTCCTAAGCTTATGTGACCTTTCTGCTCAGCCTTCCAAGTAGCTGAGACTACAAGTGTGCGCCACCACCTCTATTTAATTTTAATTTTTTTTTTTTTGAGACACAATCTCACTACGTTGCCCTTAGTAGAGTGCTATGGCATCTTAGCTCACAGCAACCTCCAACTCCTGGGCTCAAGTGATCCTCTTGACTCAGCCTCCTGAATAGCTGGGACTACAGGTACCCACCACAAAACCCAGCTTGTTTTTAGAGACAGGGTCTTGCTCTGGCTCAGGCTGGTCTCGAACTTCTAAACTCCAGCAATCCAACCGTCTCGGTCATTCAGAGTGCTAAGATTATAGGCATGAGCCACCGTGCCTGGCCTATTTTATTTTTAAATTTTTTGTAGAGACAAGGTTTCACTATGATGCCCAGGCTCGTCTCAAACTTTCTGCCTCAAGCTATCCTCCCAAATTGCTGAGATTACAGGTATTTTGCCATTGCAACCAGTGCAAAGTATGTACTTTAAGTAAAAGCAGTAAAATGAAATTTTACAGGCATCTTTATTTTACCTCCAACACAACCACTAATTTCCTAGGTACAGAGTGACGTTACCTTTTAATGACCACGACTAATGGGTAAATAATCATAATTAATAAAAGTGCTTATGAAAAGCCTCTCAGCTAAAACAAATGTATATAAAACCATAAGGAATTATTTCATCATTCAGCATACTAAAATTTTGCCTTTAGCCAGTCAATTCCATAAGCTATACCTCTTATCACCAAATAGTCTGAAATTTAACCTTTCTTGGAGAGCATTAAGGCATTAATTTTTTTAATGTAATGTTTCATAAAAGGTATTTCTCAACATGAAGCGTAACAAGAACTTTAAACTTGCACACAGAAGAAGACAAGGCCCCACCTCCGTAGAAAATCACGGTGTTGTGGAGCAGCAGCTGCGCATCGGCCTTGAACTCCTCATAGCTCCGGTACTTCCCTTCATTCACCTTCTGCAGAGAACAGAACAGCAAAAGAGTCGCTAGTGATAATGTCTGGATTACGTGCACAGAATTTTCCAGAAGACCCAGGACCTCTACATCCTGTGGCACCAACAAAAGACAGGCATAGAAGCCAGCAAGTGGCCCACGTGGCTCAGCCTCATGCTGACTGCAGAGACCACAGCCCTGGAGCCACCCAAGCCCTATGGGAACCTGTCAAAGCAGGCTGCACAGCTCATAGTGTACTGTGTGACAGCGCACTGTGGCAGTGACGAGCGCTGCTGAGCCCCATGTATCACAGCCTTCAGATCGGCGCAGGTGATGAAGCCCTTGCCACACACCTGCCATTCCTCATAACCCAGCAGGACCAAGACTAAATACAGAACGCTTAGCCTCTGTGACAGTTCATCATACTCACTAAGACATATTTTTAATTCTGAATTGGAGCTAGATGCTGATTTTATAAATAATTTAAAATAACGTCTCAGGTGCTCCTCCCTATACCAAGGCAATGCCAGGGTTTCTCTTACCTCAGAGCAACATCTGGAGGGTCTCCTCCACTGCATCTCTGTAGCTGAGCCTTGGGCTGCCACAGAGAAGGGTAGCAAGGAAGCATTTTTTTTATCCTGCTGATACATTTAGGAAACTGGCTTAAAAACAGCTTGCAATGCGAAGGCCACCAAAGAACCCTCAAGATGAAGCTGCCCTCCTACCCTGCCTGGTGCAGTCCTGAGACCCAATTCAGCTGCCATCTCTTCCATGGAGGCTCCCCAGACTCCCCCCTTCGAGCCACCTGCTGCCTGTGTGGCACACACAGTGATCTGGGTTATTTACCTGCTTTGGCTCTGAGCTCCCCATGAATTTCTAGATACTACGCTAAGGTGAATATAGGCAGTGGTGTTCCCTAGGGGTTCACCTGGAGTCCAATACACCCACTGCTCTCTCAAAACACTTAATCGTGGGATAAGTGTTCATATTTTAGTGGGATTATAAATTACAGAAAATATGAAAGTCATGTCCAGTAATTTTCCTCTCTCTACTTCTCACAGCACTTGCTAAGCACAAGGCCAAGACACCGTTAACCCAGTGGGTGCCAGCCCAGGTCCATGTGGGTCAGTGGGACCAGAGTGCGAGCAGGGTAGGAGGTGTTCCTGAGGGCTCTTCAGAGATCTCACGGTTTAGCAGAAAAGGCTATGCCTGAGGCTATGAAATCTGGGGCTAGGCAGTAAAATTAAAAGTACCCGTTTTTATTCTAGAATTTGCTAGCTACTTTAAGGGAATTACTTTCATTTACCTTTATCTTAAATTGAAATAACACAATTATAATCTTTCTCAGCTATTAAGGGAATGAGGAAACTTGTAAGGTGATTTTAAAATTATTCCCGTGGTCTCCCCATAGACTGTTAAAGACCACAGATTTTAAATTTTCAACATATAAGGCACAAAATTAGTAACTCAGCAACCCTGTCTGGAAACACATCTATGTATTCTGGATTTTGTTGCAATTGATAATTATTTACAAACTCATTAAAAATCTTCAGCTAGAGAAGGTGAAATTAAGAACTTTAGTAACTTTTCTAATCATAACCTTGATTTTACTCATTTTATTGTTTCCTAAAATTGTAGCTGAGTCCCACACTCTACTTTCTTTGTGTGAGAAAAATTCCCACTTACCACTGCTAACCCTAGATACCAGTTCTTCACATCTGAAACATTAAATTGCCTGGGCTAGAATGCATTTCCTTTAAGCAACAAATATCAAGAAGCTATAAATTGCTTAAAACCAAGCCTTTCAAAGATGGCACCTCTTTGTCAAAGATGGCACCTGAAGTGCTCCACAGCAATCATGTGACATTCACAGTAGTGATGCCTCCTTTTCAAATATGGAACCTGACTTGATGCCTCCTTGCTTAGAGTTCCCCCTGACGTGCTCCAGAGCAAGTACATGACACTCACAAGCCATGCTGACCCATTGGTAGTTAGGCTTTGTCTTTGTGGGAAAGTGGGGAGAGCGTGCTCCCAGGGAGAGAAGACAGAAGAGCAACCAGAACCACTATTAGCTACTGAATGGTTCTTTACCCTGACAGTTAAGAAAATGTACTTCACTGGGAATGAAAGGAGCTGACCTACCTCTTGTATGGTGGGAACATCAACAGCTGAGTGTACCAGCCTCCGGTACATGGGGTGCTTGTTGTCTTTACCCTTTTTATTCAGATCGATAGCCTGCAAGGTTGTCAGACACACAATTTTAATGTGGCTAAACAGAGACAAGTAAGTGCAAAATATTTTTTTATCTTTTTTTTTTTTTTTTTTGCAGTTTTTGGCTGGGGCTGGGTTTGAACCCGCCACCTTTAGCACATGGGGTCGGCGCCCTACTCCTTTGAGCTGCAGGCGCCGCCCAATAATTTTTATATTTAAAGAGAAACTTTACAGGAAGCACTTTAAAATTTAACAGAAAAATGTATATGTATTTGATAGCTTAGTGCAGCATTCCTTATGGTTTTGGTAGAAAGAATACTTATTTAGAAATATTCCATTTCATTTTAAACACTAATCATCAATGAAAATGTTCATCCTAGCCAGGCGCAGTGGCTCACGCCTATAATCCTAGCACTCTGGGAGGCCGAGGTGGGTGGACTGCTTCACCTGACAAGTTCAAGACCAGCCTGACCAAAAGCAAGACCCTGTCTTTACTAAAAATAGAAAAACTGAGGCTAGAGGACCACTTGAGCCTGTGAGCTATGACTCCCCAGCACTCTACCCATGGCAACAGCTTGATACTCTGTCTCAAAAAAAAAAAAAAAAAAAAAAACTTCGTCCTCCCCCAGTGAAATTTTAAAATGTAAATGTTTCTAATCCAATGCAATTAGAAAAATGCCTGTGTTAAAAACAAAGACAAAACAAAAAAGCTAAGAGCCTGCTACAGAGCCTCGCACTGCAGAGAGGAAACAGGACGGGGTGCTCTGCTATGTCTGTCACTCCTCTGTCTTGCTGTGAAACAGCAGACCAGGGTCAAGCATGTTTGGGGAGATTCCGGAAGATGCCTCATCAGGACTCACCCTCTCCTTCATGCGGGACACAATGAATCTCAAGTATGTGCCCATCTCCTGTTTGTTTGTATTCTTCTTTTTGATGCTCTGTTAGAAAAGAAGAGTTTTAAAAATAATATAAAATCTGATCATTCACATGCCTATTTCATGTAAAAGATATATGTAACAAACATATAGCATATAAGGATTTTATTAGAAGATATACTATTTCCAACATATTTGCATAACAAAACGTATTTAATAAAGAATATTATGTTGTACTTTATATAATGCTTTAGATTATATATTTTTTCTTTTCTTGGTATTTGAAAACTTCAACCAATTTTCAGATAAAAAATAGACATAATGGAGAATCAAATTATTTTATAAAAAAATACCAGTGGCTAAAGTCCTTCAGGGAATATCTGAAATTAGCAATATTGAATGGTGAATTTCAATGTAACATTATTCTTTCTAAAAGGGTGATTTTAAAAATCTATTTCAATTATTAATTATATATAATTATATATAGTACAGTTACACACTAACACATCTATAAGAAAAATGATATCTGTTATATTATGTTAAGGATCTATTCAATGATAACTCCCAATTTCTCAGTCTGGCCTATAAGCTGATTAGGTTCTTCAATTTCTTTCTTGGAAAATCTAACTTCCAATGGAAAAACATGGGATTCTACCTTTTATGTCATTTCTAGAAGGAAAGGCAAGACAATGGATACCCAACTATAATTAAACCTTGACGCAGAGGAACTGAGCAGGTTTGGCCATTGGTTGGTTGGTTGGTTGTCTGTTTTTTGACACAGAGGGTCACTCTTGCTCAGCCTGGGCTCTCTGCCTTCTGGCCTCAAGTGTTCCTTCCGCCTCTGACTCTCAACCTGCTGGGGTTACAGGCCTGAGCTACCATGCCTGGCCCAGTCTGGACTCTTTTTAAGGGATACTTTAACTTTTTTAAAAAGGCCACTGGATTATAACTCTCTGCCCAGTGGTATAATTCAAGGTCATTTTAATATGCTGAATGTACTAGAGGAAAGAGAAATTCTCATGTAACTGAGAATTTTTAGCTGGGGCTTATGTGAACCGATTATATATACATCCCACACACATATGTATGCATGCATCTAGTACACATACATATTAAGATATCGGACTAAACAGAGGAAAAGCGTTTTATTAGCCAGAAACTTAATTGAATTTCATAAATTTAATGTTTTAGGTGCTAATCTCCTGACTTCTCCTTCTTGCCTGGTTCTCTGGCAATGCGCAGACACAGTCCAAGCTTCCTCCTCACGCAACATCAGGACTCGTGTGCAGCCTCTAATCTATGTCAATCACACAGTAGGTCTCCCACTCCACCTGTGCATCAGATATGGACTTTCACATTGCACAGCTGGGCTTCACCCTGGACCACCTGGAGGGGGGGTGCCTATGGTCTTATTCACTTATGTGTTTACTAATTCCTCAGGTGGTTATGATACTTGCCAAGAATGAACACCAATGGTAGAGATACACAGTTTAACTGTAGCACAGTTTCCTAAACCCCAGGGTTATAATCTTTGGGGAAAGGGAAGGTGATATAGTTTGAGAATCTCCTCTCTTTTTAAAAATAAATTGTAACAAATAGATTTAACTGAATTTCAAATGAATAACATCGCCACATGAAAGGGGAAATGAAGAACTCAAGTACTTTATGAACATAGTACCTGATGACAGTGCTCAGACAGACAAGACCTTCAAGCAAAAATTGAATTCTAGTTTGTAAGTGGGTTTCATCAGCTGTACTGTTCAGTAATTCCTCTCCTTGTAATTAAAAAATTTTTTCAATTGACAAGCTAAAAACGGTATATTCTTATGGCACACAACATGATGTTTTGAAATATGTATACACTGTGGAACAGCTAAATTGAGGTAATTATCATACACATCATCTCACACACATCATTTATGGTGAGAACATGTAAAAATCTCTCACTTTTACCTAGATTCTCCAGTGCTTCTCATACACACAGGCAATTGGAAACTCTCAGCCAGATGCTCCCACAGGTCAGAGCACAGTGGAGAACGAGATTCTGTGTTTGCATCTCATGCAGGATGCAAAGAAGCCCTTGACGGAGCCTCCAACCAGCCGTCATTGCTTTGGGACAAAGGTCCTTAGAAAGAGGGTGGGAGGTGTCTACTTTTTTCTTAGCACTTATAAGATCTATATTCCTTTAGAAAGAGGGAAAAATAAAAACAAATGCTTCTAGCTAGGTGGCCTACTATCATGCCAACTCTAAAACATTTTGAGTACACTATTAAAACTGATTTTAAATATCAATTACATCATTAAATTATGCATTTTTCAGACATGAGAGCAATCTATACCAGTAGAAGTCTTGTAATACCATCGATTGGATAGTTCTTTTAATAGGAAACATACTATTCAGAGGAAATATCCAATCAATATTTTAGGCAGTGCTGAAATATAATTTTAAGTGCACTAAATGCAGTGCCCAGCCCTCCTATCAATTAAACAGGCCTCTTCTCTGGAGGAAGAAGGTCCACACAGCAGGAGCAAGGGCCTGAGGACTGCTGACTTGCTTCCCTGCGTCTGGCACAAAACAGTATGTGTAGGGATGTTTTATCCTTTCTCAATTTAAACATAAACCTATGAAGTACTTAACTCTGTTAAAATGAATCTAACCTCTCTTATTTATAAAGCCTTAGTAAAGACACCAATCCAACATTTCTACATGGCAATGATTATGCATTGTTAGAATCAGAATTAGTATCTGCATAGTTAAAACATACCAACTAGACTTTTCTTTCTTTGAAACAAACACAAAATATTGAAATAATTTGGGAGCCGTATGAGGACCTCTATTTATTCTGTTTAGATCAACTTGTGTACTAACTTGTCTGTATAATGACCTAATCAGCTTTCACTCTTTCCACAGAGAATCTATACAGATTGTGGATATCACCTACTCCCACATACTGTGGTTTGGTCTGTTGAAACATTTTTAAATGAATTGCTGATTTAGTGTAACCATGTGTGACAACATTTCTTATTTTGGGAAGACTGAGTGTGTGGAGCTCATGCTGAGGGGCTTAACTTCGCAAACTAAATGCTATAATAGAGAATGGAAATCTTATTTTGTGTCATATTTGAATTTGTTTAGAGCTAGCCTGCTAGAATTTCTCTTTCCTTCTCTAAGTGCAACTAAAAGGCGGGGATGTGAGCCTGGAAAAGTGACTATTTCAGCAAAGTGTGTAAGGAAACACCGCTGCTATCCACTCTTCTCAACTCTGCTTGATGAAACTGCCCAGAATTTTCCCCCAATAGTACCTTCTCTACTATTCCAGGAAAGTCTTATCAAACTACTCAGATTTAGTTATCCAACATCCAGTGTTTATTGCATTAGAACCATGTTAAGAAGCCTTTAAAAAGCAGTATTATTAAGTCTATTAATAAAGTTCTGGAACAGCCAAAACCTGTCTGTGATGGAAAACAGAACAGCAGCTATGTCTGGGGTAGGAGCACAGGCTATGTTTGTGGTCTGGGACAAAGGGGCCTCCTGTGGCTGGATGGGAGTGGGTCACACTGGTGTGGTCTTTTGTCTGTCCCTTCAGTGGTGCCCTGAGGATGTGTGTACACCCGTGTAATGTCCACTGTACCTCTGAGGAAGAGCCCACCAGTGTCTGGGCTCTACCCACAGAGGTTCTGATCAGTGGCTGCAGGAGGGGCTCAGGCATGCATATTCCTAAAAGTGCCAGGTGTCCCTAACACACAGGTCTGACTGAGAAGCACTGCCCCAATTCCATGAAAGAGGCTTCTCCCTCGTACACACAAACACAGGCACACACTGGTGCTTTGTCTGATTTTAAGCTTTGCTGCTGTACTGAGGTGTAAAGTTGGATATCTCCAAAAGTTCTTTTTTAGAGAGACCTTGGTGTTAACTTTTTCCTGTAAATCCTCACTCATCACATCTCATTCAATCTTAGTCTATTTACTCATACAAACAGAAATACTTCTCTCTTACTGCATGTGCCAAAAATGCTGTGGTGGCTGTTTCACATATTATATGTTCTTTTCAATTATTATGATTCAGGCTGTACAGGACTGATCCAAAGGAGTTTCACAGCCAAAGAAGATAATTTTATTGAAAGTTTCCTCAGTGCTTTCTTATTTTTTTTACTTGCTGCCTAATATATGTAATGCATCTTTTCTGGTGATAAATAAGGGATTCTATTCTAGACATTAGAAAACAACTCTTGGCTGCAGCTGCCATCTCAGCTGCCTCACCCATGCTACTGGCCTCCCTCCACCGCCCAGGGGCCACCGTCCACCCTGCACAGGACTGTCTCAAGAGAGAAGCTCCTCACATGGTTCCCTGTAAATACCTAGGACTGGGATTTTCTAGATCATATGAAGAAGAGACACAGCAGAAAGTGGCATGTTGCGTTGGGAGTCAGTTGTTGCAGTCTCGCTGCACTGGAGCAGAAGAGGAAGAAGAAGTGCAGAACACAGTTGGAGAGCCAGAGACCCTGGGCAGAGTCAAAGGTCGGATGATATGTAATGCAAGTCCAGCCAAGAGAGGAAAGATGAAAGCATGGTTGTTTCCAAAGCACAATGTCAGGGGCCTAACGTGGCCCCACATGAACTCCTGTCTCTCCGCTTTCTCCTCTCCTTCTAGAAGCTGTGGAATCTTCCTCCCCGTACCCCTAGATAAAAAGATGTCCACCTGCCCTTGATGTAGACACCACCTTTGCACTGCCCAGACAGGTCCCATCCTTTTCAGTAAACCTGGTCTGAACCTCTCCACTCTCAGTCTCCTCTCCCGGTGTCACTGCACCACCTTCCACATCTGAAGACATCCACACTCAGATTCATGGTACAGCCTACTCTGAAATGAACAAATAATAAAGCAAGCAAACAAGCAAAAAAAAAAAAAGAAAAGAAAAGAAAACCATTCTCAAGCTAGAAAGTGCAGGGTGGCCCCAGACGCAGCATTTTGCACCTCACAGGGCTGTCAGAGTGCTTTCTTGGTGACCCAAAGCCAACAAACAATGGCCCTCAATGGAACAAAAATATTTCCCCAAAATTGTAGAAACAAAACATATGCTGTGAGATGCTTTCACATTTGATAATCTTATGGGTTTTCTTTCTGACATTTTAAAGTTATAATTTAGAAACTTAGTATTTCACAAAAGAATTTGATAGAGTGCTATACGGCTTCTGGGGTTCCTTAGTGTACTGTGGGGCTGTCTTCTGGGCCATTTACAGCACAATTTCAGGTGCTGCCTGTCAGCCAGACCAAGACATTGCAACAGTTTGAGAAAGAGCTACTATAAGAAAAAGTAAAGAAGACACTTGTAAGGTAAACACTATTTTGTTTGTAACAAAATTAAGTAGGTGGTTTTTGACAAGATTGTAAAAACATAAAAACAATGTTCCATAATATCTACAAATTATGTTCCTCAGGATTTGAATTATCCCTGCCCCCTACTCACAGGCTCCAGGTTTCCCCGTAAGAGTGTCTAGGTCAAAATCTACCATAAGAAAGTCCAGTAATTACGGCACCAGCTCATATCACCTGGCAGCGTATGGAGCAATTTTGTTCACCATATATAATCAAGATAGGAATCTTCTACGACATGGCAAAGTTGTTGTCATTTCAAAATGACAATAATCACGTAGCTGAAGCAGTGTTAGTAACTATATAAGACAGTGACTGAAGTGGGTCTTCTTAGTAGGTTATACGTCCAAGGGTCCACCCTCCTTTACTTACAGGATATAGAAAATCAATGAACACCTTTAACAAGGAATTCTTGTCTTTTTTTTTTTTTTTTTAAGAGATGGAGACTCACTTTATCACCCTCAGTAGAGTGCTGTGGCATCACAGCTCACAGCAACCTCCAACTCCTGCGCTTAGGTGATTCTCTTGTCTTAGCCTCCTGAGTAGCCAGGACTACAGGCGTCCGCCACAACAGCCGGCTATTTTTTGTTGCAGTTTGACCGGGGCCGGGTTCGAACCAACCACCCTCGGTAAACGTTCTGGCACCCTACTCACTGATCCACAGGCGCCACCCTGAACGAGGAATTCTTAAGCCAGACAAACACTTCCTGGCCTACAATGAATCAGATGGCTGTAGGTAAAAGAAACAAAGCAAAAACCGAGTAACTCAGTCACAACTGATAACATATAATGTTTTTGCTTAGAAGGCAAAAATCTTCAGCATCTCTTGATGTTGTCATAGTTGATTATTGATAATGATGCCCAATGATCATAATTTGAAAGAATCTTCTGGATTAAAAGCCTTTCTTGGTCTAGAGTTCACAATTCTTCCCAGAGACCTAGCTTTTTAGTCTTAGAAACATATTTTGACAGAGAATAAATCAGTAAAAATCATTGTTATTTCAGTATACTGAGTATCCAAAAGAAAGAAAGAAGTGTAAAATAAGGAATCTAGATGTCTTTTTTTAGGTACATATATTTATGCTGTTAAATTTCACCCACATCTGTGATTAAACAAGGTAAGGGCTTCCCAATGTCCAGAATGTTCTTTCCATAGCAACTAGAATAGAGTTAAACAAACTTTCTGTAAAGGTTCAGGTAATAAATATTTTAGGCTTTGTGACCATACTGTTGTACTCTGTCTTAACTACTCAACTCTGCTGTTCTAGTGACAAAACAGTTATAATTGAGTGTTAATATGTTCTAAGAAAAGTTTGACGCTGAAATTTTTTATAACTTTCATGTGTCACAAAATACTATTCCTCTTTTCATTTTTCTTCAACAGTCTAAAAAGTAAAACTGTTCTGCATGGCGCCTGTGGCTCAAAGGAGTAGGGTGCTGGCCCCGGCCCCGGCCCCGGCCCTGGCCCCATATACGAGAGGTGGCAGGTTCAAACCCACCACCACAGGCCAAAAACTGCAAAAAAAGAAAAAAAAAGTAAAACTGTTCTTAGCTCACAGTCAGTACAAAAACATGGGTTGACACCTGTGCTAGACCTCGTGAAAACAAAAGTCCATGGTGGTCAGCCATGTGCAGTGTGTGGTGCAGTGTGCCGCACGGTGATGGCTCAGCAAATGGCAGCTGATGGAGTGCTCAATGGCCACTGCGAACCAGCTGCGTCACCTACTAAAGAATGATTGTGTGTAGCTGAACTCAAGAATATGCACATCCTGGCTCAGCTCCCGTAGCTCAGTGGTTAGGGCGCCAGCCACATACACCAAAGCTGGAGGGTTCGAACCCAGCCCGGGCCTGCTAAACAACAGTGACAATAACAACAAAAATAGCTGGGTGTTGTGGCGGGTGCCTGTAGTCCCAGCTACTTGGGAGGCTGAGGCAAGCCTCAAGAGATGAGGCTGTGACGCAATATCACTTTACCAAGAGGCGACTTAATAAGACTCTGTCTCAAAGAAGAAAAAAAAGAAAAAAAGAATATGCTCATCCTTACAACATGCAGAATTTATCCATACCCAACTCTGCCTTCACATACTCTAACCAATAGAAGTATATTTGCTTCTGATATGTGAGCCTTTTCATGGTCAGATGATACTTGAATACCAACTGCTGACTTCTAACAACTGAGCACAGGGTCAGCAGCAGCCTCTGGCGTCAGTGGGTGCATGTACACAGCCCCTGAGGTGCCTGTTGGGTGCAGATCCCAAGCCCCCAGCCCCAAAGACTGACTCAGAGGATCTTGGTAAACTCTGGACCTTATTTGGAGAAACCCTAATCTATAGGAAAATCACCTATAGTTTTAGGAAGTAAACAGCTCATAGATCTCCATAAAAACTCTATAATCATGGAACACAAAAACATCAAAATAAATTTTATCTGCACATAAACTGCTTATGCTGTTCTGGAAATCTAGCTGCTCTGCAGTCTCCTCTGGACCTATATAATAAAAGAGTACAAAGGAGTCCCAAAGAATTTATACAAAAGTCCAATAACTGAGAGTTTATGAGGAGAGCTGGCCTGTAGGAAGAGGTCTAATCCTGTCACTTTTGCCTGCAAATCACTGGAACCCAAACAGCTCAACACTGAAAACCACTTTCTAAGACCATTTTCTAAAATTATGCCTACGTTCAGTCTTTTGCAGGCCCAACACTGACACACTGAAGTTGATTCCTATCTTTAAGACCAGCAGAGCAGCACATCCCAGCCACCGCCAATGCTTGTGGAACTGTCCATGTGTGCAGGGCACGGAACTGTGCAGGCCTCAGTGCTGTGCCATCTGAGCCCTCAGACATCCCAGTGAGCATTGTTTGCATTTGAGCTTCTGACAATCTTTTTTTTTTTTTAATTTAAGTCAAAAGAAGTGAAATTTAAGCTTAAAAACCTCCTTTGAGCTATCACAGATATGCCTTCTTACAGACAAAAGTTAGAACTCAGAGGATAATTCAAACTGCCAAAAATACCTTGAGGTAGATTCTTGTAGTGTTTTGGCAAGTCAGGCACCCACTCACCTGCTGCCCTGAATCAGGAAGTGGGCCCTACAAAGTCTAATGCACAGGACTTACTTGTGCAGATATGCAAAAACACCACTGAATACTAATATTTATTTATTTTCGCAAAGTCAACTCTCTCCTCTAATGGAAGACAATAGGGGTTTTTTTTTTTTGTTTGTTTTAGAGACAGAGTCTCACTTTGTTACCCTCGATAGAGTGCTGTGGCATCACGGTTCACAGCAACCTCAAACTCTGGGGCTCAAGTGATCCTCCTGCCTTACCCTCCCAAGTAGCTGGGACTACAGGGCTGACCACAACACTTGGCCATTTTTAGAGACTGGGTCTCGTTCTGGTTCAGGCTCCTCTCAAACTCATGAGCTCAGGCAATCCACCCTCCTCGGCCTCCCAGAATGCTAGGATTACAGGCATGAGCCATCGCAACTAAGATCAAGAGTCCAGGTGATGTGAGCAGCTTTTTGTAGCAGCCAGTCTGGGGTGAGTTAGCAGCTATTGAAGTATCTCAAATTAATTCTACAGGCCACAAAACCGACTGTAATAGAAACAGAATATGGTATTTCTAAACCCACTACACCCACAGATTCACAGAAATACTGCTACAATGTTAGCTACTCAGAGAAGGGTGCTATGCATGTCAGGAACTTTATCATTGATATTAATGTACTTTTTTGGGTAACTTTAAACTCTTTTAAGGCTTGCCATAGGATTAGGAATAAGAGAGGGAAATCAGAAACATTTTATGGAACACAGGGTCTATGCTACTTGCTCCTTTCCCCTTCTATGTAACACTAGTCTATAAAGAAAGCACATGATTGAAAAGGCAGAGCAGAAGGTCTTCCTTACAAGAGTGAGTCTTTCCATCCTTTTCAGAAAATACCTTAAAATCTCTCCTTTTTCAGACAGATTTTATCACTTGTTCTTTGTGTACAGGAGCCAACATCCAGCCAATGGGAACACTGACTCCCTCTCCACTCCCTGCCACCCTCCTGTGCATTCAGTACTGCTAGGGAAAACAGGACGACTGTGTACATTTTCAGTCCATCAATACTGGACATGCTAAATGAGTTTTCTATTTATCTAGATTAAGTTGTAATCATCCTGATATAAGAAGAAGCCCAACTATTATATTCTCAATCCCCTAAAGTTAAAATACAAGATAAAGTTCAGTCGACAGCAGGCGACAGTCCAGAGCAGGAGTCAGAGAACCAAGTGCTGCAAATCTGGGACAGCATTTTGGATTAGATGCAAAACCAAAGCATTTTGAAATTATTAATACAATTTTCCCATATAGGTTATTTCCTTATCTATATTCATATGTTCCTGTATTTTATTAGTAGACTAAGTTGATTCATCATACAATTTGCATATTAATATAAATTTTAAAATTCATAATTTTTTTTTTTTTTAATAAGACATTATAGAGTGCTTTGACTCTGAGGCTCAATATGAAGTCATCAGTTAACTTCTTTTTTTTTTTCCCAAAGTCTCAAAAAAATAGACAACTAATATTATATAAATAAAAGTAAAGGAGAATTTCAAAAAACAGATTATGCCAAATCTTATAGACAATAGAAAAAGAAAAAATATTTCAAAATCATTCTGCTTAATCTACATACATCTGATATTGAAATTGGAGAAAATATATTGTTATAAAGGGAAATTACAAACGTATTTCACTTATAAGTGAGGATGCAATATCCTAAACTACATAAATTAGGTAGTTACAGCTGCACAAGACTCTTGGAAGTCATGTAACTACATATTAACAAGTTGAACTAAAAATTAATGTTTAAGTAATGTACTTTGGTCAAAATTGAATACAATTTATGTGAGAATTAGTCACTATTTTCTTTCTTTTTTTTTTTAGTTTTCTTTCCCTCACCCCCTCCCCTCCTTCTCTCTCTGTCTGCTCTCTCCTTCCCCCATGCCCCACCGTGTCATTAATTGTTGTTTATTGTCCTCATATCAAAGTTGAATACATAGGACTCATGCTTCTCCATTACTGTGATGTTTCACTAAGAACAATGTGTTCCACCTCCATCCAGGTTAGTACAAATGCTGCAAAGTCTCCATTGTTTTTGATGGCTGAGTAATATTCCATGGTATACAATCTATTCCTGGGTTGAAGGACATTTAGGCTGTTTCCATATTTTAGCAATTGTAAATCAGGCTGCAATAAACAGCCTAGTACAAGTGTCGTTATAATAAAAGTTTTTTTTTTTCTTCTGGATAGATGCCCAGTAATGGGATTGCAGGATCAAATGGGAGGTCTAGGTTGAGTTCTTTGAGCTTTCTCCATACTTCCTTCCAAAAAGGCTGTATTAGTTTGCAGTCCCACCAGCAGTGTAGAAGTGTTCCTTTC
>CAUYRH010042021.1:0-50567 GCA_963574655.1 Perodicticus potto | reverse complement strand
GAGCTGGCGGGTTCGAATCCAGCCCGGGCCCGCCAAACAACAATGACGGCTGCAACCAAAAAATGGCCGGGCGTTGTGGCGGGCGCCTGTAGTCCCAGCTACTTGGGAGGCGGAGGCAAGAGACTCGCTTGAGCCCAGGAGGTGGAGGTTGCTGTGAGCTGTGATGCCACGGCACTCTACCCAGGGTGACAGCTTGAGGCTCTGTCTTAAAAAAAAAAAAAAAGAAAAGAAAAGAAGGTGATGAGACAGGGATGACAGGAGGGAGAGACAGCTGCATTAGATTAGGTAGTTGGCAAAACCTCTCTGAGGGGCTGATATTTAAGGTGACATTGAAGTGACAAGAAGAAGTCAGCAGGAAGAATATTCCAGACGAGGGGAAATTTAGCATGGACCTCAAGGTACAAAAGAGTGTGTGAGTTTGGAGAACAGAAAGAAGATTGTTTCTGCAGCCCAATGGGCAGGAGAGAAGGGCAGGTGGCCAGGTCAGGGAGGAAGGTAAAGACCAGATCACGTATAGAGCCTCATAGGCCTGGGTGAGGTTTGCTCCAAGAGTAAGGAAAGTGACTAGCAGTTTCTGAGCAGGGAGTGGCAAATCTTGTTCTATATTAACTGCCTGTGTGAGCACAGAGGCTAATGGGTCCGACTGCCTCGCTCTAAAGCTCAGCAACCCTACCTACCAGCAGTGAGACTGTAGACAACCTCTCCAAACGCAATTCCTGCACCTTGGGGTCAAATCCAGCTCACAGGATGAGTGATAAAATTGCATGATTTTGCCATAGCAAGAGTTTGCAAGCTTATTTTTAAAGGGCCTGTTACGGGTTGAATTTGAACTATCCAACATTCATATGTTGAAGTTCTAACGCCCAGGGTCTCAGAATGTGTCCTTATTTGGGAATTTATTTGGGAATAGGGTCATTATAGACATAGTTAAGATGTGGTCATACTGAAATAGGGTAGGCCTCTCAGCCAATATGGCTGATATCCTAATAAAAGGAAGAATTTAGATGCAGCACATTGGGAGAATGTCACCAAGACACAGATCAGGGTAATGTTTTTATAAGCCAAGGACTGCCAAAGGTGGCCAACAAATCTTCAGAAACTAGGGGAGAGGCCTGGAACAGATTCTTTAGCCTGCAGGAAGACACAACCCTGCAGGCACCTTGATCTTGGACTTCCAGCTTCCAGAATTGTGAGACAACGCATTTTGGTTTAAGCCACCCAGACTGTGGTACTTTGTTACAGCAGCCCTAGAGAACTAAATAGCTGCTGCCCACAGAAAATATTTCAGCCTTTGCAGGTCAGCTGATTTTTGTTATGCTACTCAGTTCTGCTGCTGTAGCACAAAAGCAGCCATAGACAAAGAAATGAGTGTGACTGTGTCGTTTTGTTTTACAAACACAGGCAGTGGGCAGGCCGGACTTGGCCTGTAGGTTATAGTTGGCTATTCCCTGTCCTACAAAGATATCTACCTCTTTTCCCACCAAAGGTCAGGTTATTTGGAAACTTTACATCTTTCTTCATGGAGAGCTTTACCTTTGCTTCAATTGTGGTGACAAATATTTACAGAGTGATTGATTTGTACCAGGCACAATGCTCAGTACTTCCTGTGAATTTCCTGACTTAATACTCCCAATGAGTTAGTGGTGTAGGAACTGTTTTCAGCTCTGTTTCCAGCACTGTTTTCAGCTCTGTTTTCCAGTCGAGCAAACTGAACACAAGCAAGTTAACTGAGTTGCCTAAAGTCCCACAGCTAGCAGGACTCAACCCTGGCAGTCTGACTATTCCTCTCACAAAACATACTTAGAAATGACTTTCCAATGCTTCCAAAAGACATTTTCAGGCATTCTCTTTCCTCTCATGCTATTTTCTCAGGTTTTGTTTTTTTTTTCTTTTAACAGCATAAAAATACATTTAAGTCATTTCCCCCTCTGACTAAGAGGTGCAATCCTTTCCTTCCCAGGGAATAGTCGGCTACTGGCCATGATCTTGGAAAATTGATTCCTTTGTCTCATATCTATATATTTGAGAAAGTATTCCTTTTTTTTTCTTGTGGACAGTCTTTAAAACACAGTACCATAACTTTAACAATCTGGTCAGTATAGTCATTTTTGCAGGGCTGATGGGTTGATGGAGTCATCTGGATAAACTGGCACATAGAGACTCTGAGTTTTGGGAAGAGTAGTTGATGAGCTCTGAACAGTGGTCCAGTGCTGCTCTTTCATTTCTTCAGCCTCATTTATTCACCTGTTTCTTTCTATTGCCACTGGCACCATCCCAGACCAAGTCCCTTCATTTCATGGCTGAATTGTTGCAACAGTTGGTGCCTGTGCCTCTGAGCTATTTCCTCTCCTGTTTTCTCTGTGTGCTACTATCAGATTCATCTTCCTAAAACATTTCTTCGGTTAAATCGTTCTCTTTCTAGAGATCTTCCAATGGTTCCCTATTGCCTTCCCAATCAGGCTCCTCTGACAAACATGGCCTCTTAGGTTTATATGAGTGAATATGGTACTTCTTTCAAGCCAAATGTGTTTCACGTTGCAGGAGAACACTTCTGATTTGTGCAAAACATTTCTCATGCTGAAAATATTAGTATCACCCATAAGAACTCATAAATGAAGAAAAGCAAACAAAATGAATGGTATATAAAAGCAAGCAGTTCCACAGAACTCACCATGTATGGTGTTATGCAGTACCCATCCAATAAAGGTCCTTTCTACCAGATGGGGAAGAAAAGAAAATTTAGCCCAGAGTACAATACAGAGGAAATATTTCACCCAGTTAATGGGTATATGTGTAAGCCAGGAAAGCACTATAATAAAAATATGTGTTTTATTAAGACACAGCTGCTATAACAAACAGGCACCCAAATTTCAGTCACTTGACATGATAGTTTCTGTCTTGTTCACATGACAATGAATAGGCGTTCCAAGGTGGATGTCCTTGGTTGGAGAACAGTTTTCTCCCATGTGGTCATTCAGGGGCTCAGACTCCTTCCCTCTGTGGCTCCACCATCTGAATAACTCATTGTTGTTATCTTCATCCACTGGTGCAAGGGAGTAAGCCTGTATGGAAAAGCCATACCTGCTTCTTAACAACCTGGCCTTGAAAGAATGCCCATCACTGGGGCTTCCTCCTATTAATAAGATCAATGACAGCTGGACACCTGAGAGTCTGGAAAATGAGTCCTCCCTGGTTGGGCAGTCACTTCCCAATAACAGCCCCAGACTGTGAGAGGAGGATCTTGAAGTTAGATGGATAGCTAGATGTCCCTGCTATATAGAGAGAGTGTTAAAATCAAGTTCAATGGTAACTTGGTCCTCAGGCTAAGTATAATCTGCTCAGGTATGGCAGCCAATATTGGAAAAAATAAAAAGAATGCTATTTTTACCAAATATTATGTTTTATTACTACCATTTTACCTAGTTAACTCTTAGTCATTTTCCAGATATCATCCTGGTCATTACATCCTCAGTGGGGCCTTTCTTGATATATTTCTGCCTGTATTTTTACATTTCTGTTTTCTATACTTCTAGCCCCATGCGTAACACATCACAGTTGCAGTTTTACATTTATACAGTTTTACATTTGATAGACTTTAAGTTTCAATGAGGGAAGGTGTATACATTTTTCCTTACTACCTTATTCCCAATATCTAGCATACAATAGGTCTCACTACATAACTATTTGCTGAATAAATAACATGTAATCATTAAGGAAAAACTTAAATTATAGATATATAAAAATAAGTGAATTTTAAAAACATCTATAAACACTTCTATTAGTCAGCGATTGCTGAGTTAAAGCTGTGTAACAAAAATCCCGTCAAATCTTAGTGACTTGTAACAACAAATGCTTATTTCTCATTCAAAGTTTTATGAGTTGACTGTGGTGGCTTGACTTTGAACTTCAGGTTTGGCTTATACCTGACATAAATCTTTTGCCAAGACCTAAGCTCAAAGATCAACCACTACTTAGGGCAGATTCTTCTCATGGTGCTGGACAGGAGTGAAAATGATCAGGCCAATCCACATGAGCACAGTTAAAATCTCGACTTGGATTTGGCATATGTTTTTACTATTTACTTTCTGTTGTTCAAAGGATTTGTGAGATGAGGGAGGACTCTGCTCCAGTGAACCTTGGCATGAATAGAAGGTAAAAGATTATTAAAAAGTAGGGCAATTGCTTGTATTTCCATCCTGACAGTTTGCTCATATATATTTAAATATTGTGTGTGTATGTATACATACCTACATTGTATAGTATATATTTCACACTAATCACATGTCTTCTAAAAGCAGAATATTTAAAGTTAGAGAAATTCGAGGGGGATCATTGAGCTCTAATATATAGAGAGTTTTTTTTTTTTAATTGCTGCAGTGATTTATTTAAAAAAAAAACTGCGAAAAAAACTTTCAATCTAAACAGTGTTGGAACCATGTCCTGGCTTTATTTTTAGCTCATTTTAAAAGTAAATGAATCATGACTCAATAATAAGTGTAGCAAGAATAATGAAGCTGAGACTTCCTGTCTTCAAATATTGTCATGCTCAAACTCATTCTAGAAAACACAGACATGCAAAAGCATTTCATCACTGCTCAAGCTGTTTCTGGCACTTAACAATTCTCAGAGATGAGAATCCTTTTATCTCTCAGCAGTTTAAGTCTTTTTCAGTAGACACAGAAAACAACAGGTCATCCCTCGTGAACACTTCCTCAGAATCACCTTTATGTGCCTTGTAAGTGACAGGAGCTGATTTCTTCTATAGACCAACAATAACCAAGTACTTAAAAGTCACACTCTCTTTATCTTCTCTCTCTCTGCAAGCTTTTGGTGTATTCAAATACAATTGATGCCTCAAATCCTGACTTATTAAGTAAGAAGGGAGCAGTTTACTGTGATCTCCTGTGGAAACTGCTCAGATGTCAGGGTGAAATGAGAATCAGAAAATCAAGGAGAAAGGACATTTTAAGTACCTCTTGGTGCATTCTTATTTGAAGGAGGAAAATGTACTTGTTCGACATTTATGTTGCTATATTTCCAGGGTAAGAAATACTTGAAACAGTTTTACCTTATATTATTTTTGACCTATTCTGTCAATCTTGAATGAAAAGGGGGCTTAATTAAAAGAATTATAACACGAGACTCAGCTCAAATTTTATCAAGGATTAAGAGAAACTGAAAGGCAGCCTGGGTGGTCTGACATGTCTCTGTAGATGTGCAGGAGATAGTGAGTCAGAGAGCACTGGGCTCATAGTCCCTGCTCTGGAAACATTAGCTTAGCTTCCCTTCTCTCTGAGGCGGACCTGGAATGAGGGTCACACAGTTGTGTCTTAAGACACTGGCCAGCATCATACATGATGTTCTAAAGCCGGTTAAAACAATCGCCTATCTTGCATGACTCTCTTTGGGCCTATTTACTTAGAATCTGGCGCCTTTGCTTCTCCTACGTGGCCAAGGCCCTCTCTCAGTGTGACCCGTGTGTCTCTGTCCTGCCTGCCCACCGCTGCATGTGACTGCCCACCTATGCCGGTGGCCTGAGTCCTCCTTCGGATGTGCCACCTGCTTAATCTAAAGAGATGTCAGTTTTGAAAAGAGGCCTCTGCTCCTGGGTGTGGACTCCTCTCTCATCACTGTCAATTCCATTCACTGAGAAAAGGCAACACCTGGAAAATCAAGGCAGGGTGCAGTCAACATCAAAGCATGTGCGGGGCTGGGCAGTGCCTGGAAACCATCTCTTAGCCTGTGTGGTCTGTGTTTCTGCTTGAACAGTGTTTTGGTCATCCCTTCTATACAAAAAACCACCCCCAAATTTAGCATCTTAAAACTATATCAATCATACTATTTTTCTCTCTGTCAATTCTGAGGGTTGACCAGGTGGCTCTTCTGTTGGTTGTTTTTGCCAATCTCTGCTGTGCTTATAGCCAGATGGCAGCTGGGCCAAGTGTGCTCTGGGTGCTCAGGACTGGAATACTGGGTCGCCCTCCTTCTCCAATAGAGCTTTGGGTCCTCTCCTTCCCACTGGGCTTCTCCAGCCAGGTAGCTGGACTTTCTACCTGGCAGCTCAGAGCTCCCAAAAAGGAGAAAGTGGAGCTGCTTGCTATAGTCCGAATGTTTGTGTCCTCTCAAAATTCATATGTTGAGGCTTGATGCCCATAGCTCAGTGGTTAGGGCGCTGGCCACGTACACTGGGGCTGGCGGGTTCAAACCCAGCCTGGGCCTGCTAAAAAACAATTAAAAAAAAAATAGCCAGACATTGGGAGGTGCCTGTGGCTCAAAAGAGTAGAGCGCCAGCCCCATATGCCAGAGGTGGTGGGTTTAAACCCAACCCCAGCCAAAAACTGCAAAAAAAAAAAAAAAAAAAGCCAGGCAACGTGGCGGGTTCCTGTAATCCCAGCTACTTGGGAGGCTGAGGCAAGAGATTGCTTAAGCTCAAGAGTTTGCAGTTGCTGTGAGCTGTGACGGAACAGCACTCTACTCAGGGCTACATAGTGAGACTCTGTCTCAAAAAAAACATTCGTATGTTGAAACATATTCCCCAATGTGATAGTATTAGAGGTGAGGCCTTTGGGGAAGTGATTAGATCTCATGAAGGGGATTAGTAACCTTATAAAAGAGTCCTGTAGGAGCTCATTTGTATGTTCCACCATGTGAGGATATAATGAGAAGGTGCCATCTATGAACCAGGAGGCCCCCCCCAGGCACAGAATCTGCTGGTGCCTTGATCTTGGACGTCCGAGCCTCCAGAACTGTGTGCAGCAAATTTCAATTGTTTAAGCACCAACCAACTCATGCTATTTTGTTATATGAACCTGAACTAAGACACTGCCAGACCACTGAGGGCTCAGGCTCAGAAGTGGCATGTTGCCACTTTCACCGGGCTAAGGCAGTCCCACGATGATCAGGAAAGGGAAAACGAACTCTTACCTCTTGGTGGAGGCATGGGGAGAGTGTGACTGGCCTTCTTTAATCCACCAGAGGTAAAATTTGGAAGTACTTGCTTTTCAACTCTCCTGTAGCAGTTTCACCTGCCCTTGCTCCCTTGTGCATAGGCATATTTTTCTTGGGTTGCATTCCCTTTTTTTTTTGTAGAGACAGAGACTCACTTTATCCCCCTCAGTAGAGTGCCACGGCGTCACACAGCTCACAGCAAACTCCAACTCCTGGGCTCAGGCGATTCTCTTGCCTCTGCCTCCCAAGTAGCTGGGACTACAGGCGTCCGCCACAACGCTCAGCTATTTTTCTGTTTTTGCAGTTCTGCCGAGGCCGGATTTGAACCCGTCACCTTCGGTATATGGGGCTGGCGCCCTACTCGATGAGCCACAGGCACCGCCTTGGGTTGCATTCTTATTGTTGCCTGATATTCTTTAGTATGTTGAATCACAGAGCACTGCGCATTGCTAACTGCCTTCACTACTACATATGCCTTCAGCTCATCAGCTGCCATCTCTTTCCCTTGGAAGATGGCAAAACACATGCATTGCATGTGTGTGTGTGTGTGTGTGTGTGTGTGTGTGCACGCCTGTTTGGGTACACATATGTATGCACGTGCAGGCGTGTGTGTGTACATGTGTACATGTGAGTGTATCTACTCACTGGGTTACTAAACAAATGATAAAATAAATCAGGGAAGAAATGATTCAAGAGCTAGGTCACATGTAGTCTCATCTGACACTGCAAATTCTGGAACCTGAAGTGGTTTTCAGAGGTAATGTTTATTAGGTCCATAAGAAAACAAAACAACGTGAGAGATATGGGGGCATTTTAGTCCATAATTACTATAGCCTACTGGTTTCAGGGATTGTTTTAAGTCGAGAACATATTGCAAAAGGAAATTCCCATCTCACCATCCTTTTCATCAAGCCTATTAAGCTAATGATTTTCTTTTAACAATGCCTGTCCCCACAGCCAGTCTGTCTTGGGCATAGACGCCAGACATGGTTACTAAACACCCAGAGACTCAAGCAATTATAGAAAATGCTATTTTTAAGTTCTCTTGTATAGTCTCCTGGGCAGTAAGACAGCTGACGTCAGCCCTGCAGATTCCAGAAGCTTCTGTTCCCACTAGCGTATGCCAAGTGGCCACTCCTAACCCAACACAGGACTGAGAGGGTCTGTCAGGGGTAAGCAACCATGTGGGCAGAGTCCTGGTGCTCACAAGAGGCCCTGCTTCTCTTTCTCTAGTAGCTGTTGGGCTATTTGCTGGTGACCGAAGATACTGAGGTAACCCATTTCTGAGTGTAAAGACTCCACCTGAGCCAGGTGAGGGTTGATGCCCTTGGGCTGAAGTTCATAGTAGCTGAAGTTATTCACTGGTGGTTTCATCTCCTTTTAGGAAATCTTTTTTTTTTTTTTTTTTTTTTTGAGACAGAGCCTCAAGCTGTCACCCTGGATAGAGTGCTTTGGCATCACAGCTCACAGCAACCTCCAATTTCTGGGCTCAAGCGAGTCCCCTGCCTCCGCCTCCCAAGTAGCTGGGACTACAGGTGCCCGCCACAACGCCCGGCCATTTTTTGATTGCAGCCGTCACTGTTGTTTGGTGGGCCCAGGCTGGATCCGAACCCGCCAGCTCAGGTGTACGTGGCTGGCACCTTATCCCATTGAGCCACAGGTGCCGAGCCTTAGGAAATCTTTATTCCTTGACCTTTTCTCAAAGCACCCCACTTGTTAACCCCCCAAACTCCTCATCTACCCAAGTCCCACTTTCCAAGCCCTCCCTTTTAGGGTGAGGCTGCACGTCTCTCGAATGCCCCAATCCACTCCAACACAGCCCCCACCCCGCTCCTCTTCCACCACAAGGCTTTGGTTAGGATTGGGAGAAATAGTCCATTCTCTTCCTCTACCCTGGGACTAGCCCCATCTGGCAGCCACCCAAGAAACAGTGACTATAATTCCAATGTGAGACAATTATCTCAATCACCTTCATCTTAGCTAAATGTGATAGAGAAATCGTCCCCTGCCCCTGCCGGCCCACGGAGGGAACCAGATCTGTCTTTACTTGGTCCCCTGGACGTATATACGCAAGCTTTATTTAACAGGTCAAGTTTTGCTCAGATGATAAGGAAGAAAATACACTGATACATTTCTCAAACTTATCTCTTTGCAGAATTTGAATTCTGCACACTCCCTGGCTCCCATCCACAAATAGGGTATCTTTCACGGCAGCTCCTAGTCCAAAAGGGCATCTTTCTTCAATCTTGTGAAGTGAGCTTTCCTCTGGGGCAGACTTCGATGCCCTCTCCATCCTCTACAGCGGCTGCCCTCCTGCAGAGAATATTCTTTCCAACAGAAATCACACAGCTCCAGCCCGATTTTCATGTGGTTTAAATGCAAGTTTATCATTTTTGTCTACATTATACCTCATTCCAGAGAGGGCTTAAAGTAATTTATAAGAATACACAAAACCAAATTGAAAAATTACATGCATACAAAAGTCAGACCCAATGAAAATATAAATAAAGATGAGTTTTCAGGGGGTGGAGGGACAGGAGAAAGTCAGAATTCAGATATGCAGTCTGAAAAGGTGGTTCTCAGCCCCAGATGCCCATTCAAATCACTCAGCGATCTTTAAAAATGGATGTCTGTATCCCATCCTCCAGAGATTTGGCCTGGGGATTGGGATTTTTAAAAGCTGTCTAAGTGATTTTAACTTGCAACCAAGGTTGAGAACCACTGTTTTAAGTAGAGCCAACTATTGCTGAAATAGGAATATAGATTTAATTATGAGCTTCCCAGCAGAGGAAGGAAAAGGGGAAACTTGATGAGTTTTATAACACTTTGTCTCAGAGATGGGAAAGCTTTTTCTTCCTCTGAAATCTGCAGGAAATCACTAAAATACATTTTCCGCCAACATTTCTGTAGAGTGTGTGTGTATGCACATACCCCTTGTGTCATACTGCATATTCGTATTTATCTTCCTTTTCATACAAATGGAATCACACTAGATTTGCTCTTCTGAAACTTGCTTTCCTTTTTTTTTGCAGTTTCTGCCCGGGGCCGGGTTTGAACCTGCCACCTTTGATATATGGGGCCGTCGCCCTACTGCTTTGAGCCACAGGAGCACCCAAACTTGCTTTCCTTTTTACTAGCATCTTATCTCATATGGAGCTTAAGAAAACTCTCAGCAGATCTAAGAGTCATCCAGAAAAGCATAGTGGGCACCCATACTTCCCTTTGGTAATTTTTTTTATCATTTTGAGACACAGTCTCATTATGTCACCCTCGGTAGAGTGCTGTGGCTTTAAGCAATTCTCTTGCCTCAAACTCTTGGGCTTTAAGCGATTTTCTTGCCTCAGCCTCCCAAGTAGCTGGCACTACAGGCGCCCGCCACAACGCCCGGCTATTTTCTTGTTGTAGTTGTCGTTGTTGTTTAGCCGGCCAGGGCTGGGTTTCAACCCACCAGCCTCGGTGCATGTGGCTGGCATCATAACCACCGTGCTACGGGCGCTGAGCCCCCTTTGGTAATTTTAAGGAACAATAATGCTGGCCTCTCTCACCTTTTCTCCTTCATGAGAGGGACCCACTTCCAACTCTCTTTGGAAATGCTCTATACTTTCTCTTTGTCCTTCCTAAATAAAATCTCTCTTTGTTACCCTGAGGAAAAAGAAAAAAAGAAAAAGAATGCTGCTGCTTCTATCTTTGTAGCTGATAACCTGCATTCTGCACCCCCTCCCATCTTTTCTTTGTATTTTTACTTTCTTGGTAGCATTAGCAATTCTCAGAACAGAAGATACCCAGAAATCCAGGCTTGGCTGACGGATGATGGCTCTAAAATTTCTTTTTATGGACCAGGGACATTAACAGTAACCAGGTAATAGGTCTTTCTTTCCAGGAATGAAAGTGGACTTGTCACCTGTGACCATTATTCCAAAGTGAGGCACCACCAGCTCTGCATATAGTGATGAGAATGAGCTTCCCATCCAGAAAGGGGTCTGTTTGAGAGAGCCAGCCCCTCTGTGGAGCAAGTGAAGACAGAAAGTTGTGGTTGGATAAGAGCCATCATTTTGATCCTAAGAGAGGCTTCAAAAGAGGACATAATACATCTCCCTTTTGAGGCCATTGCCCTGTGTCCCTATATATGTGGGCACACCCTCTTCACTCATCCCTTTGGGCCTGGGCGAGAGTGTGCTTGTGACAGCTGTCTAGATAAACCTCTGGCCAACATGGCGCAGACCCTCTCAAGGGCTGCTCAGCCTTGCCTTGAACAAAGGATTGCCCAAAACAACCCCTGAGCCTGGTGGCCTGAAACTTTGGTCTCATTGATTTGTAAAGAGTCTAACCATGCCTGGCACAGAAAACGCAGCTGTGCCCATTTGTTGGCAAGATATTAAAGCATCCCTGCAATAAGGATGGAGAAGAAAAGCTGATCATTTCTCAGCACTTGTAAGAAGGTAAACTCCATAGGGGAGAGATGGTTGTGTTTTGTTTTGCTGGCACATGTCAGCATGACTATGACAATTAGTAAAACCCTGAAATGCTTCCAGACCAATGAACACTCACTGTCCTGAGCAAGGCCCTGAAAATGACCAACCACTCACAGAAAGTGTTAGTACTTGGCCCACCAGGGGGCCCAGCAGGGCCCGCTCCTGCCCCTTGACTTACATTTGGTCTGGCTGGTCATTGCCACAGATCCTGCTGCAGCCTCTGCCCTGGGAGATGTGACTGGCAGTGGTGGACCCTCTGTATGGGTGCTTGTTGAGTGAGTTGGTTAAGGGCACCCACAGATTCTGGCCTCCTTTCCATATGAGGCCCAAGGGGTAAGCACAGTCCCTCACGGGAACTGGCTGCTCTGCCGAGGGAGGGAGCTGAATGGAGAAGATGAGTCTGGGCTATGCCCACACTTTGTCTTGGGGTTTGGGGCAGCTGAGAGCCCTCGAAGAACACCAGGCCACCTCCACTCACGCCCCAGGCGGAGCTCAGGATGAGAGGTGGGACTGACAATGTGCTAATATCCGCAAACATGCTGATATTAAAATCCCATCCGATGAGCTACAGCTCACCCTGCGAACGCTGATATTTTCCAGGAAATAAAAAGGAAGTCCACCTCCCGCTTCCCCACATTCTCTTCCCTTTTTTTTGTTCTGTAATAACACTTTCAGAAGTGTTTTAATGGCTGTTGAAGAAATTCTTGCAACAGTAATCAGGGCTCTCTGTGTGAAACACCTTCAAGAGTCCGTGGCCTCTCTCATGAGGTGGGGGGACATTTGGATATTAAAATGCCACCGAGCTACATCTGCCGACAAGCAGCCACTAATCATCTCTTAAGGCAGCAGGGGACGTGCCCCAGGTCCTCGACTCACCAATACCTTCCTCAGGCGGGTTGCAGCCAGATGGTGGTTTCCTAGACAAGGACAACAGAGAATGAGGAATAAAGAGGTGGGAAAAGATCTGGCAAGAGGCCAGCGCAGAAAGAACCATTTGCTCATCCGCTCCGCTCCAGGTGAGAACAGACCTGCTTGCCTGGCGTTCGGGAGGTCCAATTTTCAGCTAAGTGGCGCCTTGGAGGAAGCACGTGACCTTCTCCCTTGCAGTTACATCTGAAGACCATCAGTTCTGTTTCTTTTTTATAAAGGGGACTTCTGTAAGTTGAGCAGTTCCTAAATGCTGGGTCGGGAGGGATCGTCATTGGCCCACTGAATCCTCTTTCCTGCTTCCCTCGCCCTTCTCTGAGCCTAGAGGCCCTACCTGCCTGGAAGGTTCTTGAACCTATGCCTTCCACTGGAGTGAACAGCAGGCAGGCATCAGGAGGGTGGGAAGACAGCAAGGTCAGGACAGTTATGCCCCAGCTCACTCCCTACAGGGGCTTCACCAGGGGTTGGCAGCAAATGTCCTGGCACCAGCCTCCATCCCTACTAGGTGACCCTCTCTGTCAAGCTTCTTGGACATCCCTGGGTTCTGCACTCTGGCACCTGCTGGCTCCTCCGCCCTCCAGGCCACAGAGAGTCCCAGCTGCTCCCACCCCGCCCCCACACCATTGCTGGCTGGGTACCGCACTGTCTCTCGTGAGTCTCCCCGTCCCTATGGCACCTTTGTAAATGGTCTCTCCATTTTTCCCTCCTCCAGTCGCCCAGCTTGAATGTGCCATCTGTTCCTTGCTAGGCCCTGGCTGTCACCCAGGTGCATGCAGGTTTTTCTGTACCTTCCTGGAGACCTTCAATCCTGCAATGTCATCAAAATAATCCTCCTTTACAGAGACGATAAAGTGTGACTCAGCCAAGGTCACTCAGCTAGAATTTGTGACTCTGCCATCAGAAGCATTTCAGTCTCACTTCGGAGTTCAGGCCTCGCTCACTGCCTCAGAGGGTCTCCCTAAATCCTTACCTCAACTGTCTCTGCTTTATGGACTACGCTTCACTTACCCTCCTTTGCATCCAAGCACTTCAACACCTATGATTTCGCTTGAGCCTCAGAACACAGATTTACTTGGCTCCAATATTCCAGATGTGCCAAGAACCTACAGATTTAAAGGCATCCAGCAGGGGATCTATAGGCGGGGAATGGCGGCCTCGTATCATCTTTCAGTGTATGGCACGCAGTGGGTGCCCAGCACGTCACATAGAGGCAAAACGCCGTCAGAGCAGTTAAAGCCAACATGTCAATAGCTTGGGCTGTAGCAGGGGTCATTTTACTTGGGTTGAAGGTCATTCTTTTTTTTTTTTGAGACAAAGTCTCTCTTTGTTACCTGGACTAAAGCGCAGTGTAATCATCACAGCTCACTGCAATCTCAAGCTCCTAGGCTCAAGCAATCCTCCTGCCTCAGCCTCCTGAGTACTGGAACTACAAGGTGAGTGACACCACACATGGCTAATTTTTCTGGGGTTTTTTGTTGTTGTTGAGACAGGGTCTTGCTCTTGCTCAGGCTGGTCTTGAACTTCTGAGCTCCAGCAATCCTCCTACCTTGGCCTCCCAGAGTGCTAGGATTACAGACATGAGCTGTGGCACCCCTCCCTACTCTTCTGTGTTAGGGTAAAGCATGCCTCCCTTAGAAAGCAATGCTAAGGTACGATGCTTGAAGAATAGTTTTTATTTTCTTTGATGTAAGCAACTGACTTGACCATTCCAGACTAGCAGATTCTGCTTGATGCAGCCATCCAGATTCTGCTTGATGCAGCCATCGGGAACCCTGGGACCTTCTATTTCATCTCTGTATCCCCTGGGGCAGGGCTGCAGAAAGTGTGGACCACAGACAAGTACTAGTCCCCACATTTCTTGGTAATGGTCCACCATGAACTGAGTTGTGACCTGGAGAGTAAGCTTTCCGACACTTTACCACAGTTTGACACTCTGATGACGTACAAATCCATGACTGGTGGGCTCATCTCCTTGAACAGGCTGTAGACCAAAAGTTTGGTCCTTGATAGACTGGAGTTGGAGTGGGGTGGAAATTGAGTTCTTCAACATAGGTAGTTTGAGGAAAACCACCTTACGGTCTGCTAATCTTTCTGGACAGTTCTGTAGCTAGCAAGAAAAGGGGGAAAGAACTTGGAAGAGCCACACCTCATGTCTTCAGGTGCCAGACTGGGGGTAGTTCATTCTCTTCTACTCACACAATCATGGGTGAGAACTTTTAATATGGCCACTGCCCCAACACGGGGGAAGTTGGGGACTGCAGCCCCTCACTGGGCAGCACTTGTCCGCCACGTCTCTGTCACCATGGAAAATGAGAAGAATGGGTTTTGGTGAATGACCACTTGTTTTCGTCACATCACCCTTCCTTACCACTCATTACTTAATACCATCTGCACCACTCAAAATCCAAGCCACCTTTTCTATAAACAGCTTGCCTGGCCATCTGTCCTATGCACACTTAACTCAGTTGGGACATACAATAGAAACAACACCAGGCCAGCACCCAAGACCTGCTTTCTACACAAAATGTGTCTGTGACCCGTTTTGCCTTTGCACTTCAATTTCCACCCTTGACCATCAGGGAGAGTGGTAGTTATCAAGTGAAACCATCGTTGGCCACACCTGCCACACGCTCATAGCAATAGCTAAACTTGGTTAGTGTTTGCTGTGCACCAGGCACTGTTCTAAGTATGTTACGTGTATTAATGCATCTAACTGTCACAACAAGCCTAATGAGAGGGACACTATTGCTACCTTCATCCTACCATGGAAAAGAAGTGAAGTACAGAGCAAGTAAGTAACTCGCCCAGGGTTACCAGAGTCCAAGTTCATAACCACTACTGTGCTGCTTCCTTTTCAGTATTTTAAGGGTTTTTCAGGATTTTATCCTGTCTTCCTTGAGCCTCCTGAACTTCTGCTTTAACGTATAGGCCTTTTGTCTGTCTCCTACAAGATGACGATTCCTTCTGGGAAGCCCCCATTTACTTTCCATCCCCACACCCCGATGCTTGGTGCTTCCACATAAGAGTGCAGTCAATATGTGCGGATGAGTCTAGGTAGACACAACGATGCAATTTTTATTGAATTCCTGATGCTGTAGTGGAAATGGCACATTTTTTCCATCCCTACACCTATATTCAAATTCTCTTTCTGCTGGATACCGGCTATGCTAGGTCAGGGAAATTATTTCCCCTTCCACGCATTTTGTCATCACGAGAGTGGATGTAACAAAGAGAAAGAGTTTAGTTCTCCAAGTCAAAGTGGGTGTAGCAACTTCTTCGGCCTCTAACGAGTGATGGAAACATTCGTAACATCAGTGAATGTGTCACTAATCGACACCTCCGCCAGAAGAGGTTGGTGTGGCTGGGAGAGGGAAAGGTCAAAGTGCAAATCCAAGTAAGCGCCTCTGTGCTGCTCAAACGAAGGACTCAGGGCTCGCAGAGAACATTCCACCAACGAGAAAACGTGTTAAGGAGCCTCCAGAGAAGCCCCGAGCTGAGCAGGGCTGGAGAACCCACATTTGCCTCTTGCAGTAGTGACTGGGAATCAAGAGGGAAAGAGGAGGGAAAAAGGCGGGAAAGGAAGGGGACCTGTAGAAAGGGAGTGGGGGCTTAGTGACAAGGCGAGGAGGAGAAAGGGCGCAAAGTATCTTCTTGTTGGAAATGGTCAAGCAAACGCCAGCAGAGGGATGGGCGATGTTCAGCTTCACGGTGCACTCCCACTGATACCATAACCCTTCCGCAAAGCCTACTACATACAAACACCTGGAGTTGATACTATGTGTTGGGCGGTGGCGGGCTTGCCACGCCTAGGTGAGATCCAGGAACAGGGAGAGAAAGAGAAACGCAGTAATTCAGAGGGGCGTGAAGTGACGGAAAACAGGGAAACGTCCGCCCCCACGCCCATGTATCTCCAGACTGCAGGAAACAGGGCTGCTGTGGCTGCCCATGGAGCACCCCTGGGATCGACTCAGTTTGAACCTCAAAGGGCAAGAGGCCTCTGCTGACATCTAGGGCACAAGAGACAGTGATACCCAAGAGTCACATCTCGAAACATCAGCAGCCTGCAGGGCCCGGGCTCCAACCATAAGGTTGGGGATGCTGGCCTGTTTACCACCGTGGCTGTAACATAATGTCAGAGCTGCCAATGCCACCTCCCAGAGGTGCAAGAATTGCAAAAATACAATGACATATGTAAAAATTCAACCTATGTAAAATTTGGCACGTATAGGTCCTACAAACACACGAGATGCCTCTTCTACTTCAGGTAGGAAGTGGTCAACAGATTCCAACAATTGGAGGGCCAGGGGGTGGGAGAGGGCAAAATAGAATTGGGAAGGAGTTCAGAGTCCAGCCGACCTCCATCTCTGCTGACACAGGTGCATTTTGGAGGCAGAGGGAAAGGGGAGCCCTCCCCACTTCTAAGGGAGAGGAGGATCCGACTGGGCTTTCAGCATGACACAGAGAGAAAACGGAAACTTGGGTTCTACGTCCTACCTCTGAAGTCCGTGTTAAGAGGTGGGACTTTTTCTTTTTTTTTTTTTTCTGAGACAGAGTCTTACTCTGTCACCCTGGGTAGAGTGCTGTGGCGTCATAGCTCACAGCAACCTCAAATTCCTGAGTTCAAGTGATCCTCTTGCCTCAGCCTCCCAAGTAGCTAGGACTACAGATGCCTGCCTAGTTTTTCTATTTTTAATAGAGACAGGGGCTTGCTCTTGCTCAGGCTGGTCTCGAACTCCTGAGCTCAGGCAATCACCTGCCTTGGCCTCCCACCTGCCTGGGCTTACAGGCATGAGCCACCGCACCCAGCCAACAGGTGGGACTTTTATGACTGCAAGATTTACTTAGAAAAAACAATGCAGAAAGGAACATTTATTGGCTCCTATTACATAAACTGAAAATGCTGAGGGTTGTGAAGTTTCTAGGTTCAGTAGGATTCAGGGGCTCCAACCACGTCACTCATCTCTGGGCTTCCTTGTCCTCTATTTGACTCTAAACTCAGGCTCCCTGCAGTGACAAGAGAGCTGCCTGCCACTCGGTCCTGGCCTCATGCTTCACATCATTGGCCCCAACCACTCCTCTCCGACTTTCCCGATCCTGTTTTTCCTCCAACATTCCAGGCAGGCTCTGCCACAGGCCTTCTGCCCGTGCTCTTCCCTCAGAAGTCTGTGTGGCCCCTTCCCACATGGCCTTCAGGTCTTTGCTCAAATGTCCCGTTCCCCTGAGGGCTCGTGGATTTAAAATTGAATTCACTGACCACCCTCTGTGCACACTCACATATTCCTGACCCCTGTCTCCTGCCTTCTTGCTTCTAGAGCAGTGGTCTCCAACCTTTCTGGCATCAGGGACCAGTTTCGTGGGAGATAGGGGTGGGTGGTGGGAATGGGGAGGTGGGGACTGCAGGTGGAGCTCAAGTGCTAATGCTGTGTAGTCGGGCTCCTGGAGACCACGGACTGAGGGGTTGGGGGCCACAACTCTAGAGCATATGTCACCATCAGACTGTAACTAAACAAATCAATAAAATGGACAGAGTGCTGGTCTCCCTTCACCCCACATCAGTGGAAAATAAATCCCATGAGGCCAAGGACTTTGGTCTATCATCTTCACTGCTGCATCCCCAGAACCTAGAATAATATCTGACATGTACAGAGTTCTCAATAAATTGTTGAATGAAAAAATAACAAGTTGGGATGTGGAATGTGGGTAGGGGCCCCATTCAAGACCAGGGACGAAGGTCAAGGAGAAGCAGTTGCCTGAGTGAATGGGGAGGAGAGGTAGCTACCAGTAGAACAGTGACCAGCCACTCAGCCTCCCAAACAGATGTCCAATTTCCCATCCTGTCTGTGACAGGCAGGCCCTGTCCCTCTGGTTTCCACCTCAAAGTCACAGCTGGAGCTTCCTAAAGCAATTCCCCCTATTAATGTGACGCCTCTGCGAGCAGACCCTGCCACCTCCCAATCCCACCCCTAAATTAGTTCTGGGAGCCCAGGACAGAGCTGAGGCCTCCAGATGCCCATCAGGGCCCTGTGTGGACAGGGCCATTTCAGTCCTGCTCTATCCACCCCAATCCCTTTGTTCCCCCTCCCCTTTGTGCCTTTTTACATGACTGTCAATAGAGGCCGGGCTTTGTGGATATTATCAGAGCCCTGATTGCAACCTCTAACATTATAATCCACAGGGTTGCGGGGAGCATTAGTACATCCCGGATAAATTAATTCAGTGCAAGTAAGCGCTTTGAAGCCGGGCACATCACTCTGCTTTTGAAGCTTAAGCCCTGTTTAGATTACTTGATTAAAGTGGATCCAAAGCTTTGGCGATCAATATATTTTGCTTAAGAGCCATGTTGCTACAGAAGCAGATTTAATTGCATCCGTGGTGCCCTGCCTTGCAGATAACTCTTTAAAACATAATGAGATATCACAGAGCCCAAATCGGGGGCAGGAGAGAGGGAGGAGGGACAGTCACCCAAGTTGCCACCCTGGCAATACAGGGGACACATAGTTGCAGGATGTGTGCATAAATAATCCCCAAAATGAGAAGCTGGAAAAAAAATAAGGGTGGCAATCACTGCTTACGAAATCTTGGCGCACAAGACATGGGAGGAAAATCTCAGTTATCTGGCAGTTTTGAGGATGGGTTCGTGGGCTGCAACTGGGCAAAACCATTAGTTCCCAATATGTGACATTTTTAGGATTACAGGCTAGAACTTAATCAGAGTCCTTGTGTTTAATAAGAGGATTGACTGACAGGCCCCTGCAAAGCAGGAGACTGTGGCAGTCTCTGCTATCGGGGCAGTTGTCCAGGTCAGCAGCAGGAGCCCGGACTAGGGGTCGAGAATGGATGGGGAGAGGAGGTGCCATGTGTCACATGCAATGGAGTTTATTCTTTTGGTTTTACTTGATTGTTAAAGCAGTGCCATTCAATGGATCGTTACCTTTCTCTGGGGTGGACTGGCTGGGAAGGAAGCAAAGGCAGAATTTGAACCCAGATTTTCCTGATTCCCCCCAACCCTGTGCCAGTTCTGGCCTCTATTCAGTCATTAACTACCTATGTGAACATTTGCAAGTCATTTTGCCAGTGTGGACCACCACTTTCTCAGCTGCAAAATGAGAGCGATCCTAAGGCTCCCTCTGACTCAAAGTTTTTGGTCTAGAACAGTGTTTTTCAATCTTTTTTTCCTCATGGGACACTTGAACCTGTAGTTATACTTCCGTGGCACACTTAAATTACGTTGATCCAAAAAAGAGTAAAGAAAAGAAGATGCTTTGAACCTCTTTTGAAAATAACTTAATTAATGATCTTTAAAATTTTTCACCTAAGATCCTCTCACAGCACAGTGATTGAAAATCACTGGTCTAGAGTAACTCTGGCCGGGGAGTCAGGCAACCTGGGTCTCAGTCTTTGTAATGCCAACCAGCCATGTGATGTCAGCCCTCAGCTGCATTCACACATTCACAGGATGGGGGGCTCATGCTGCCCGCCTGACTGTGGCAGCAGCAAATGAGACGTCAGATGGGGGAGGCCTCTGACACGTAAATGCCACACACATAAAACTATCTAAAATATTGAAAGAAGAAGAAAATTCTCGATGACATCATGTCAACCAGGGCCTGAGCCATGGCAGAATCCCAAAACCACCTGACCATGGGAGAGGGGCCCCTTAACCAACCCAGGGCTGGGGTTTCCTCCTTCTCGGGTATTCTCTATCCTTACAGATTGCTAGAAGGTTTGCACCTCAATTCTGAATTCTGTGCAGGAAATCTGGGAGCCTCGCGCCTTTTCCTTTCTAAGCTGAGCCAAATTGCCTTGGGAGCAGGGCTGGAGTGGGCAGAGGGCACGTGTAAAGGCAGCCTGCCTGGTGAACCTCCCACAGAGGCGGTCTGGACACCAAACACATTCTTCCCTTCACAGTTTGATGCAGCTGATAGAGTGTGGGGGATCTCGAAGTTTCCCTCCCTTAAGTTTGCACGTAAACTATTTTTATTTATGTTACAACAAAATGACACAGTGCCATATGCCCATGAGTCAGACCCACTATAGCGTCTGAGGATTCACTTCCCAGAGGAGCTGAGCTGGGAACAACAGTCTTCAGGAAATTCAGTGGAGCACCCATGAGAAAAGCCACAGAAGTAGGCGAGGGACCCATGGCATTTGCTTATTTGTTCCTTGGCTGGGCATAGGGGAGTGAACTAATATTTCCTCATTTACTCTCATTCAGAGCTTCAAGAACATTCATTTTGGCCATCGAATTCCCTTTCAGGCTTTGAGAAACAGCACATTTTGGAGTATTGGTGGGAGGTACTATTGCATCCCACTTGCCAGACACTTGGTCTCCCAGCCTCCCTTGCAGCTAGGACATGGCTCCATCCCTCACATGTATCAACCAGACTGTGAATCCAGTGTGCACGATGTAAGGAAGCAAGAACAGGTAGAATTCCAGGGAAACAGTGTGACAGTAGCTTAGGGCTAAGGAAGGCATGGCAGTGCTGGTGGTGTTGGCCATGCCAGCTGCTGTATCTGGTGCTCAGCAGTAGTGGAGGGGGTGCCCTGAGGCCATTTCAGCAGCGTGACCGGTGCACTGCCCTTTGTCTGTGACCCTAGCTGTGTTCCGTGGCCTCTGCAGCAATTCCATGGCCCTCCTTTATGCATTCCTTTGACTTCTATTTCTGTGGTTTCCGCTGAGGAGCTCTGGCTGATGTAGAACAAAAATCAGAAAGCTGGGGCAAAGTCCCGGCTCTGCTGGTCCTCAGTAAGATGGGGTGGTGTGGCTGTATAATCTCTGAGTCCCATTCAGAACGTCCATGCCACGACAGGCAAGGAGAACCTCCAGGGCAGGGGCAGCATCCCAGGTATGATGGGCAGGCTCCGTAGTCCTGGCTTCAGTGCCCACCCAGTTCCTCGGTGAAGTCACTTACTTCATACAGTTTCCTCCTCTGCAAAATGGACCTATCACGTTAGTTAGGTAAGGAGTACATGAAATAATCCATGTCAAGAACTCAATAAACAGCAGATCTAGGTTAGCGCAGAAATAGACTTCCTCACTTCAGAATGGATTCCTAAAAAGCAAATTGGGCTTTTGTGCTTATTTAATACTAAATAATATCCACGCCACCCACCCTGGTAGTAATTATAGACAGGTAGTAATTTTTCATACTTTTACCTCTTTTGAGCTTTGCAACCATCCTGTTTTAGTTTACCTAGGCTGCTATAACAAAATACCATAGACTACTTCAGAAATTTATTTTCAGGGTTCTGAAGGTTGGGAATCCAAGATTAATGCACCAACAGATTTGGCATCTGCGGAGGACACATTTCTTGGTTCACAGAGGGCCCTTCTGGCTGTGTCCTCACATAACACGAGGAGCAAATGTGCTCCCATGGGCCTGTTTTATAAGGGGACTAATCCCATTCATGAGGGTCCTGTCCTCATAATTTAATCTCTTCCCAGAGGCCCCACCTTCTAATACCATCCCCTTGAGGGTAAAGATTTTGACACATGAATTTTGGGGGACACAAATATTCAGAACACAGCACCCCCTGTGCAAAGCAAATATTCTTAGAATGTTGAAATCTAGGGCTTAGAAAAAAGGTCAATTAATTTGGAAAGGCAGGGCAGGATTAAAAAACCCAGGTGTCTTTATACTGAAATATAGCTCCCATCCATCTCTGCAGAGGTGTGGGCCCCAAATGAGCAAAATTATTTTGTGCCTTTGTGGTTTCCTAGAGTCCTTGGAATCTAGCCACAGTGGAAAGCCACTCCACCTGGGACTTCTCAGTCTTGGGAGCTGGGAACTCATTGTGTCTGCTCGAGTCAGTCTGAGTTGGTTTCTCTCCTTTGCCACCAAGCGTTCCCACTGGTACAGAAGTGCCAAAACTAGTGTTGTCTCCTTTTATCCGTTCTACTTGACAGTCATTTGCTGAATTACTGTGCTGTGCCAGGGACCATGTTGGGTCCTGAGGGTGCAGTGATGAATAGGGTCTAATCCCTGCCTCCAGAATGCAACCACCTCATGAAGTAGGGGTTGCCAGATGCTCCTGCTTCTGTTTTCCAGACTAGGAAACCTAGATTCAGAGAGATTGAAGGACCTTGCTCAGGGTCATAACTTTTTAGTGGGGGAGCCAAGGAAAGAAGCCCAGCAGAGAATTTTCTGCAGAGAACATAACTTCGCCATTGGAGTCCACAGCTGATGGATGAGGGCACAACTCAACCACAAGTCTTAGGGGCTGCCTCTGTCCTCTGGAATCCAATAAAGGCTGAAAGAATGAATAAGTTCCAGAAGGGCTTAGAGGCGCTCACATGAATGATGGCGCCAGAATGAGTTATTACGGGGCAAGTCGCAGAGGCTCACATCCCTAACCTTCAGAAATTGACTTCATGGAAGGCAACCAGTGTTCTTCCCATAAAGCATCTCTCGCTACGACTGTCAGAGGCAGAACAAAGGGACAGACCAAACTTTATTCTGTGCTCATTTAGTGGATCTTATATTTCAAAGGTTTTGGTCTCTGCCTCCCTCGAGAAATAGGATCCAAGTGCCTCAGAAGTTATAATCAGGAAACTGGATCCCTTGCAGGGTAGAAGCGATGGTAGGGGAGAAAGAGATTTGCTCCTGGTGAGTCAAACAAGCACAGACATTCCCTACTCAGGCCCTTTCTTAGAGCCCCAGAGGTAGTACCTCCAGTTTGGATGAGAACAAAGAAGGAGGTGGTCACAGCACAAAGTCACACATCACATAGCCTGACCATCACCATGGTAACAGCGACGGCCCCGTGGAGCCGGGAAGAGGATGCCGCAACTGGCACCGTTTTCTGCCTAACAGCCCCAGTGGCAGCCTCGAGGTAATAGGCAGAGCTGCTCAGGTACACAGGCTCACTTCTGTCTTAAGGCCTCTTCGTTCCCCCAAGTTCCCCCTGAGCCCCTCTGTTCCTTCTCCAAACCCTCCTGAACACTATTCTCTCAGTAGAGGTCTCCTTTCTTCTCCCTTCCAGCAGCCAGTTAGTGACCTACTTTTCAAACATATCATTTCCCAGAATATCTGAACTGGACTAAGCCTCAGGTGTCATCTATCCCAGACCATGTCCCCATCTCCTCCCCCACTTTTCAGAGGACAGGAAAGCCAGGCATGTCACATGATTTGTCCTGACTTCTCCTACACAGTAGTTCAGACAATCTGTAACCCACAAGCCTCCCATTATTCATACCTCCAATGAAGTTCCATCTGCAGAGTCAAACTTCCCCAACTTTCTCCTTACACTCAACTCTCCTTGACCAAAAGCAGAAAAGCCACAGCCCAGAGCCCTCTCCTTATGATATGCGTGCCTTTTGTCCCTTCCCAGGGGTCATCCATGGCAGCAGTTTTAGAGAAGAAGCCAGCTGAGGACAGCCAGTGTGGATGACAGCACAGAATCACATTTTCAGAGTCTCTAAAATAACTCCCTAAAAAGAAAGGCAGCAATGGGCAATTACATTTTAATTTATTAGAATCAGCTTTAAAGCACTTCCAAATTCTAAAACTCCCCTTGCACATTCAGCCTTTTAACAGAACAACTATTTCCATTTCTCGCTACCCTTTTTCATTATCAAACAGAAGACCCTGTGAGCAGAGTGATGTGGCAACCACCTGCCTGCCTGCCACTTCTCAGTCATGAGACAAGGCCTCTTCGCAGAAGAGCTCTAAGAATACATCAATGGATTCTCCAATGAATCCATTGGATTCATCCAATCCATGGCTCCAACATGGGCTCCCAAGGGCCCCTTGGGCTCCCTTTCCTTCATTTACTTTCTATGATGACAAATCTCTGCCTGAGGCTGAACTTGAGTCACTGAGGTGCTCAGGACCAGGGCTCACAGCCTGGCCTGTGCATTCGAATCACCTGGTCATTAGTATTTTTTAAACTTCCCCAGGTGATTCCTACATGCAGTGGCTCAGGTTGAGCCCACTGGCCTAGGGATTAGAAATGGTTCCACCAATTCTCAGTTAGCAGGTGACAGGGAGGGACACAGGGGCCAAATCTCACTTGTCAGGACACCGTTTACTCCCTGCAATCCTTGGAATGACTCCACATGCAGGAAGAATGACACTGATGAATACACATTGTTTTGTTGGAAGGCAACAATATGTATGTAGTCTTGATTTTTATTATATTTTATTTGCCATAAAATATAATACATTTATATTGCATAAAATATAAAAGTAAACATATCTGTTACATTTTAACTTAATTATGTTTTTATTATTTTCTCTTCTTAGTTACATGCACACCTACAAATAAGTCTGAACTTGTAAACTAGTGAGGAAGGGAAGCATTCTCTTTACTTAGGGCTGAACCAAAGGAAAATAACAGCTCTGACACTAAATACCTCCTGAGGCAGAGTCTGAAATGCTGAGACAATGGTTAGAAAATCCCACAGGGCAAAAGAACTGTGGCATCACACCTGAGGTTAGTTTACCACCAGGCCAGGGGCACTGGTATCTTTCTCCTGTTCCAGCCTTAAGGCTCCACTCTCTGCACCCTGGAGTCTGGCTGGTTAAGTCCTTAGCCACCCTGATCCAGAATATGGGCCCAAGCAGAAGGATCGAGGCTCATCAGTGTCCCAGAAGAGAAAAGAAAGCAGTTTCTGAAACCCAACATCTCTCCAGTTGTATATTATCTATTTTCTCCCTACCCAATACTCTACCTTTTAAATTTGTACTTTTTATTTAAGTGAAATTTACATAACATAAAATGGACCATTTTAAAGTGAACAATTCATTGGCTTTTAGTACACTCATGGTGTACAACTACCATGTCTACATAGTTCTAAAACATTTCCAGCACCCCAAAAGAAAACTCTACCCCATTAAGCGGTTACTCCCTGTCCCTTCTGCCCTCAGTCCTTGGCAACCACCAGTCCAGTTTCTGTCTCTATGGATTTATCTATTCTGGACATTTTATATAATTGGAACCACATAATTTGTGATTGCTTGTGTCTGGCTTCTTTCATGCAGCCTGTTTTTTAAGTTTATATATGTATTTGTTTAAGTACCGGTTAAATTCTTTTGGATATATACCTAAGAGTGGTAATTTCATCTTCAACTTTTTAAGAAAACACAAAACTGTTGAAGAAGAAGGAGAAGGAGGAGGAAAGGAGAGGAAGAGGAAGAGGAAGAATAAAAGGAGGAGGAGGAGGAAAGAAGAAGAGGAAGAGGAGGAGAAGAAAGAGAAAAGGAAGGGGAAGGAGGAGGACAGGAAGGGGAAGAGGAAGAAGAGGAAGAGGAAGAGGGAGAGGAGAAAGAGGGGGAGGGGGAGGGGAGGGGGAGGGGAGGGGGAGAGGGAGGGGAGGGGGAGGGGGGAGGGGGAGGGGAGGGGGGAGGGAGAAGGAGAAGGAGAAGGACAAAAAAGAAGTTCCCCAGCTCATGGAGAGGCCAAGATTAGAACTCTTGATTTCTTGTTTTTCTTCTTCCTGGCCCCCCACCCCCAAGGCCCTGAAAGCTCTGTTCTGGAGTTTGTGTTGCTGGGTGAGGCTCCTGCATTGGCCTCCAAATCCTGTAATCTGCACATTAACAGTTGCCTGAGAACATAGAGGAGATTAGATGAAGTCTGACTGACCTCGGTGGTCTGTGGAGAATTTCCTTTGATTTCCAAATCTCGCCCATGTGCATTTTTATTCCTTATATCTTTCTCCTAGAAGAGGAAGGCTGAGGAAAATGTTCATAGCCGAAAATTCAGGCACAGTTCATCTACTAGAGACACAAAGAGGCATGATGGTATGCATATTTGGTCTAGAGGGAGACAAAGACCTATTCAACAAATTATTAAACAAATAATTATCAAGTACATACTAGCTCTTTTAATCTTTACAAAACTCCAGGAAGTAAGAAGGTGTAGTATTCCCATTTAATAGATGAGGAACTTGGAGCAAAGAAATCAATAAATTTGCCCACGTTCACATGGATGGTAAGTGGAGAAGGGATTGGGGTCTACGTAGCCCTGTGCTATTTCATATAAAGAGCGTTATCATGTAACAACAGGCTATAATTAGTCAATCGTAGAAGTCTTTCCAATATTCCAGCCTTAATTTTGGACTAAGCTTCCAAATTTTCCCAATACAGTACTCCACTGTGGCAGAATTGGCACTTGCTTAAGTGGAAACCTAATACCATCCCTAATTTCTTGTTTTAAAGACGAGGAAACTAGGGCCTAGAGATTTGTTTCAGACAGTTAATTGCAGTCCAGTCCCAGCACTCGGGTCTTCTGATGACTGACACCCCAGAAGGAAGGGAAAAGATAAATAATAGCAGCTGCTAAATTTGAAGCTATCGCCTAGAACAGCAGTCTGAATCTTATTTGCTTAGGAAAAAAATCACATTTATTGTTCGACTGTATATATTTTCAAAACTGATGGTCATTGTAAAAAATGTGAAGATATTGGAAAGTAAAGGGAAGAAAATTTTTTTAAAAATCTATAATCCTACATCCCAAAGATAACCAATGTTAATATTTTGGTTTATAATTTTGATATCTTTAGTAGGGCAGGTGTATACGAGTGTGTATACATAAAACATACATATTTTAACAAAACCAGGATATATGGGTGTGTGTATCTTTGTTATTCGTCCTTTTTGCTGTTTTGCCCAGGATTCTACTCTCATGCTGAAATGTGTAGTACAGTGAGATACAGGGCAGGGAGACGCATTAGCGTCAGGCTGGGAGGCTGCCACGTGATGCTGCCCAGTACTCTGATAGGGTCGTTATTTCCTTTCTAGTGCTGTTGAGTCAGAATCACATATTAACATTTTAGCCTATCAGCCAAAGACATTTCAAAAATATTAGCATACCCAATATTATGGGAGGAGGGGATGGGAAACCAGTGCTCTTACGTTGGCTTGAAGAAGTGTACGTCAGTACAAATTTTCTGGTGGGATAGCTGTCAAATATGTATCACTAACTTTGGAAATACACATTTTCTTTGTTTTAGCAATTCTACTTAAGAAAATTATTATTGGGCGGCGCCTGTGGCTCAGTGAGTAGGGCACTGGCCCCATATACCAAGGGTGGCGGGTTCAAACCTGGCCCCAGCCAAACTGCAACAACAACAAAAAAATAGCCAGGCGTTGTGGTGGGTGCCTGTAATCCCAGCTACTGGGGAGGCTGAGGCAAGAGAATCGCCTAAGCCTAAGAGCTGGAAGTTGCTGTGAGCTGTGATGCTACGGCACTCTACCGAGGGCAACAAAATGAGACTCTGTCTCTAAAAAAAGAAAGAAAGAAAATTATTATTATTTTATTATTATTAGACTGAGTCTCAGTCACCCTGGGTAGAGTGCTGTAGCATCATCGTAGCTCAGCACAACCTCAGACATCTGGGTTAGAGCAATCCTCCTGCCTCCGCCTCCTTAGTAGCTGGGACTATAGGAACCCATCAGAATGCCAGGCTAGTTTTTCTATTATTGGTAGAGACAGGGTCTCACTCTCGAAATCCTGAGCTAGGGCAATTCACTGGCCTCCGTCGCCCAGAGTGCTGGGATTAAGGGCATGAGCTACGGCACCTGGCCTTACCTAAGGAAATTATTTTAAGGAAAGAAGGACTATATAATAAATATGTACACTGAAGCATTCATTATTATAACGAAGAATTAAAAATAATTTAAGTATCTAACAACATGATGGAACACAATGTAGCCATTAAAAAGATATTACATTAGAATATCTACAGGTACTATGTATATGTTTAAGACGTGTATCACGAAGTAACAACATACAGATTACAAAGTAGTGGGCCCTGCGGCAATGCCGTTATTGCATACATGTGAATGTATCTTGGTAGGTGCATTTAGGTGTCTGTATGTCTGCCCGTGTATACATATGAGCGTGTTTGTGTGTGTGTACTACACTGGAGGTACATATCCCAAATGAGCAGCTTTCTCACGAACAGCAGGGTGAGATTATAGATGAATGTTTTTCTTTGGGCTCTTCTGTAGTTATCATATTTTCATCAATGAATATGCATTACTTTGGTAATTTGAAATTAAAAAAATGTTTAAAAAAGCACCAGCCCATTTGCCACCTGACAGATGGGAAACTGCTCAAGCACACAGAAAAACAATTGCTTTCGAGTTTTAAAATCGAAGTTAATATTTTTTTAAAAAATCATATTTGACTCCAAAAAGTAAACTACAGACAAGTTAATCAAGGTGCCCCCAGGGTTTCGAAACTCTAGGGTAGTTTTAAATAAATATCACTAATTTCAACTCACTACTTGCTAAAAAATGAGTGTTTTTTAAAACAAACTTTTCCGATTCCAAATCACGCCATTTTAAATGAACACTTTGACTTTTCAATCCTGTTCTTTTAATCAGGCTCTTCTCTGTGATTAGGCAGGTCCCATCTACCAATTTGCATCAGGCCAGCTTATGGAAATTGTCTATAAAACTTGTAATACACATAATACATAATAAAGCACAATTAACTGAAATCCATAATTCATCAGACGATTTTGGTTTTGTTTTTAGGAAAAAGATCAAGGGAAGAGAAAGCAAAATATGAGGGGCTTAAAAACAACATGAAACACTAAAACTCAATTTTGCGTATGTGCTTTGTCCCACCTTTAAACCAATCTGAAAATCCATCAAATAGAAACCCCAAAAAGCAAATGGAAGGAAATTAACATTGCCCATGTTCTCATGGGCTTGATTTAGCCAGCACTGTGCTTTTGTGTACATGCTAACAGTTTTTAAAGCATACATAAAACACACGCCCATAAACACACACAAACACATGCCTGGTAGAAGAGCAATTGCTGAGGATGGTCCTTTCCACGTGGAAGTTTCTAACTGGAGTAACAATGTTTAAAATGTGTTGATGATATTTAGTTTCTGGATGTAGAGACATCATTTCTCCCTTGGGGAAGACTTGCATTGTCTCAATCTCGGCTCTTTCAATCGCCCAAATGTAAAGGCCATATCTACTATATGGAGAGGAAAAGGTCATCATCAATATGACCACAGCTGTCCAGTCTGAGATGGTTAGTAATGGAAAGAGGGCTGTTTTTTAGCATGACCACGCTCTTCATGAGTTGTAGAAGTAATTTTTATCTGAACAAAAATCTGAGTTGGACTGGTGGTGTTCTGCATGTCGTGTTATTTATAGTTATTTACAACTGGGGTTGAGAATTGGGTTGACAACTGCTGTTTTTGTTATGCTAGGTCGGAGAGGTCAGACCAAACCCTGGGTGCCCTTATGGGTGGTAGGGTATCTATCTACGGGTGGATGGGTGGGGAGTGTTTCCTCTGAAGGAAATAGGTTTTCTCCCTGTCAAACACCCTGGGTGGACACCTCTAGGAGCGTGAAAGGGCTGCCTTACCTCATTGGGTCTAGAGGAGAGTTGGCCTGGTCGCTGCCCCGGGGGCTTCCCAGGCTGGCTCCAAACACAGACCCTGACTGAGTGAGGGTGGCTTTGGGCTAAAGGGATGTAGAATCCTTAAATGCAAAGGCATTCACTCCACTTAATTCTGAGTTATCCCCTCAATTGTTCAGCAAACATTTGCTTTAGGGCAGCTGAGGAGCAAGTGGCCTAGGAAAGACAGCCACTCCCCAAGGTGGCCGAAGGTGACCCGCAGGGTTTTGGCACTTACCGCAGCCAAGCAAGGACGGCTGGAGGAAGTGACTGCAGCGGGTGGGGGGTGTGAGACTGCCAAGCATTGCCCAGTGCCTCCCAGAATAACCCTTGGATGGGAACTGGCAGAAGAATGAATTTTCTGTGATCTTTGGGTAAGAAGTTTGGAATCATTATAATTTGGAATCAAAAAGTGTAAAATTAAGGGCGGTGCCTGTAGCTCAAAGGAGTAGGGCGCAGGCCCCATATATTGGAGGTGGAGGATTCAAACCCAGCCCTGGCAAAAAAAAAAAAAAAGTAAAATTATTTTATGCTCCAGCTGGGAGCATGTATTAATAATGTGCATTTTTTCCTTTTGAGACAGTCTCACTCTATTGCCTCAAGCTAGAGTGCCCTGGCATCAGCCTAGCTCACAGCAACCTCACACTCCTGGGTTCAGCAATCCTGCTGCTTCTGCCTCCTGAGTATCTGGGACTACACCTGGCTAATTTTTCTATTTTTAGTAGAGACAGGGTCTTGTTCTTGCTCAGAGTGGTCTTAAACTCCTGAGCTGAAGTAACTCTCCCACCCTGGCCTGGCAAAGTGAGTAATATGCATATTTTTAAGGGGGGGGGGCATATGATACATTGTGTTTTATAACCTGATCATTTCACTTAAGAATATATCATGGAAAATTTTCCATAACACTAAATACTCTTAAACAACATTGGTTTACATTGCTGCTACATATTCTAATGCATAGATGTGCCATAATTTTTAAACCAATTTATCTCCAGTTGTCATTCCCATAAGCAATACTATGATGAATATCTTTACTTCTAAATCTTGAATACACCTGTGATGATCTATTTAAGTTAAAATCTTTAAAGCAAAATGCCTGGGTCAAAGGACATACACTTTTAGCATTTCCCACATTATCTTGCCCAAAGATCATATTTCCACAAGCAACTCCAAATTCTTAGAAATATAGGCTTTCTTCACTTTTTTTTTTTTTTTTTTTGTAGAGATAGAGTCTCACTTTATCACCCTGGGTAGAGTGCCGTGGTGTCATACAGCTCACAGCAACCTCCAAGTCCTGGGCCTAGGCGGTTCCCCTGCCTCAGCCTCCCGAGCAGCTGGGACCACAGGGGCCCGCCACAATGGCCGGCTATCTTTCTGCTTTGCATGTCGGCCGAGGCCAGGATTGAACCCGCCACCTTTGGTATATAGGGCCGGTGCCCTACTCTATGAGCCACAGGTGCCGTCCAGAAATATAGGCTTTCTTTTTCTTTTCTTTTCTTTCTTTTTTTTTTTTTTTTGTGACAGTCTCACTTTGTCGCCCTTGGTAGAATGCTGTGGCATCATAGCTCACAGCAACCTCAAACTCCTGGGCTCACCTGATTCTCTTACCTCAGCCTCCTGAATACTTGGGACTATAGGCACCTGCCACAACACCCAGCTATTTTTTTAGAGATGAGGTCTCACTCTGGCTCAGGCTGGTCTTGAATCTGTGAACTCAAGTAATCCACCCATCTCAGCCTCCCAGAGTAGGCTATTATTAACATTAAATTTTTTAAGGGTTTGTGACTTTTGACGGCAAAATAAAAAAGGCATCTCCTAGCAGTGCTGTACATCTGTCTGGATGCGGGAAATCAGAGGGTGCATTCTCTGTGCAGAATGTAAAAATAAAAAAGAAACCTCCTAAAGCTGGTCTGTTTTTTGTTAGCCTCGTGTGTCAGAAATACTCTTCAAAAACATATTTTTGGTCTAATTTCTAACCAATTGCTCTTGCTATTAAGTTTTAATAAAATAAATGTAAACTTAAAATTAGTGCCTCTTTATTAGTTATTCTTTAGTATAAATTGCATTCTGCATGGGAATTAATATGGAGTCCCAGTTATGGGGTCATTCCCAATGTGGGATGCCAGAGGGGCAGCTACTTAGATTCTTCTCAAGATTAAGCTCATGGTGGCTTAAAACCATTCAAATTTACTTGGTTCACAGTTTCTATGCCCACTCACCATGGTACTACAGATGGTTGTGTTTAACCAGAAATTTGAAATAAACAATGACTTAAAATAATAAAAAATGACAGTATGGTGATTACAATGACAAAGAGAGAAAACTTGAATCACTTCATTCTGTGTGACCACTTAATGTCCAAATTTAAAAGAAAGCAATGTACAAACTGTGAGTTGTAGTAGTTTTATTTTGAAAGTATAAATTTTGGTTCTTGTCTGAAATATTATATGAATATAATCTCTGAGGCCAAAATGTATTCTTCTTTAAAATTATTGATTATTTAAAACTAGTAAAGGAAATAAAATGTTACTGAATATTGTTAGCTCCTGGACAATTATTTTCACAAATCACTATGATAGCAGTGCTATGGTCTGAACATGTCTCCCTAAAATTCATATATTTGAAATCCTTATTCTCAAGGGGACAGTATTAGGAGGTACAGAAGGTGGAGCCTTTGGGAGGTGATTAGGTCATGAGGGTGCAGTCTTCGTGAATGGGATTAGTGCCCTTATTGAAAAGGCCCTTGAGAAATGCCTTGTCCCTTCCACCTTGCAAGGACACAGTGAGAAGGCACCATCTGTGAGCCAGGGAGAGGGCCCTTACCAGACATCAAATCTACCAATGCCTTGATCTTGCACTTCCCAGTCTCCAGGTCACAAGAAATAAATTTCTGTTATTTATAGCTAGCCCATCTATGGTATTTTGTTACTGAGTCCAAATAAACTATGACAGTCAGACTATAAACAAAGGATGCAGTTCCACACGATAGGCAAATATATAAACTATTGAATATATAGTTACGCTTTTCTTCCTTTTTTGTTTTGTGATAGTTTTCAAAAAATTTTTATGAAAAACATTTTTTACATATAAATAGAAAGTTCAAGAAAAGAACATTTTCAACATCTACATATCTCTTCTGGCCATATTTATTATTTGTTTCATTCCATGGTTGCTACAGAAAATACCTTTAACATATGGCAGGGGAGTTAACGAGTGACCTGCTTTAGTCTGGCTATATAGTCTTAAGGACCTAGTACAGAAATTATTGGTAATTTCAAGATGCTGACAGTAGAGAATAATATTTTAAACCAAGTAGGGGCCATTCTGAGCATGGGACCTGTCAGGTTGCTGTTCTGCAGACTGACTCGGAGTGTCCAGGATTTGGGGAACACCACTGTCCCCTGGTTAGTTCCCTTTCCTGACTCCAGGTGAGGCTTGCTAGCTGCACCTGCTCCATCCCATCAGCTCACAGCTGCTGTTCAGCACGATGCCCTAAAGCCCTTCAGATTCCCCATCATCCCCTACAGACAAAATCAGATCCAGATCCCCAAACCACACCAAAGTACCAAGACCCTCATGAACCTCAGTTCACCAGAAAAGTCGGTTTCCCAGATCATTTTGAAAAATCATTATTTTACCTAATGAATATCTCTTACTCTACTCTCTGGAAAAAAGAGCTATTGGGTGGTTGTTCTTTTTGTCTAGGATCTCTTTGGGGCTGAGATTTATGCTGCATCTGTCCTGAAACCAGAGGGGTATAGTTGGCCTGCTTACCTCCCTACATAGCATTGCACAAAAGCCCTTAACATGGCTTAGAAGCCAGAAAACTACAGCTATATGAAAATAAATCAATGGTTTATGTTTATTCAAGTGCATATTGGGTTCCTAGTTCCAGATAAAGGAGGGAAGCAAAGACCCAGAAGCATTGTCCATCCCTGCAGGGCTGAGACTGTCCTTACACGGTGGAGAAGTAGCTCCACTCGGGAGCACGCCTTGAGTTGATGGGAGAGGCTGAGCGAGTGAATATCCTTTGGCCTTGATAATTACATCTGTAAAAGGGGCATGTGAAATATGCTCCCAGCTTGATAGATCACTAATGAGAAATAACTAATAATAACCGACTTGTGAAACCCAAAGCACATCTGACACAAGCTAAAACCATACAAAGGAACGTGCTTCTGGAGGTTTCTTGTGAAAGGCTGGGAGTAAATGACCCACAGTTTGCAAAGAAACTGCCAGACAAATCTTGTTTCATTCACCTACAAAAAGGGATCAGCTCCTTGAAGCCAAGAGTCCCTGATGTGCTGGATCAATGGCTGCTAATGTGCCTGTTCAGAGCTGGTAAGCAGTTAAAAAGAGATTTCAAAGATTTGTAATTGTAATTTAAGATAAGCCAGTGATGCAAATGAGGCTGACATTTACCTCCAAGTGGCTGGCTGTGAATTGTGGTCTCCGGGTCCCACTTGTACCAGATGCACGGAGACCCCCTGGCATGCTCCGTCTCCCTGGATCTGTACACTAGGCCTGGCCCAGCCCTGTCCTGGCTCACAGGTGGCAGCAACTCTGCCGCTCAGATACTGGTCTAACCCCATGCCCGGCGTTCCTGTGGTATCTGGCCCAAAAGGCTCCTGCAGCCATGGCCTGAGGTGCTGATTTTTGGAATGTTTGCTCCAGGTCAAGAAATAGCCACCCAGCCAGGTGTGGTGGCTCACGCCTATAATCCTAGCATTCTAGGAGGTTGAGGCAGGTGGACTGCCTGAGCTCATGAGTTCGAGACCATCCTAAGCAAGAGTGAGACCCTCCATCTCTAAAAACTATCTGGGCATTGTGGCAGATGCATATAGTTCCAGTCGGGTGGCTGAGGCAAGAGGATCACTGGAGTCCAAGAGTTTGAGGTTGCTGGGAGCTATGACATCACAGCACTCTACCCAGGGCCACAAAGTGAGACTCTGTCTCAAGAAAACAAACAAACAAAAAAGAAATAGTCACCCAGTGGAAGTCTTTACAGACAAGTGTAGGCAGGAAGATTTGGCTTTCTTCCTTCCTTCCTTCCTTTCTTGACGCAGTCTCACCATGTGGCCCTCAGTAGAGTGCTGTGACATCACAGCTCACAGCAACCTCAAATCTTGGCCTTAAGTGATTCTCTTGCCTCAGCCTCCTAAGTAGCTGGGACTACCAGCACCCACCACAACGCCTGGCTATTTTTTTCATTGCAATTGTCATTGTTGTTTAGCAGGCCTGGGCCGGGCTTGAACCCATCAGCTTCGGTGTATGTGGCTATGTGGCCAGCGCCCTACCCACTGAGCTATGGGCACTGAGCCTGGGATTCTTTCTTATGTAGTTCACAGCCTGGCTCTGTAGGATGAGATCCTGACGATACCACCAAGGGCAAGTTATGTCCTAAGGTTCATGCTCTTGTCTGTAAAATGAGTGCCATCATAATATCTACTTCAGCACTTTAACACTTAATAAGTGCTTATTAATGGGTAGAAGAAAAATAACAATTTTTTCACATAAAACTATGACAAAAGGAATGCCATCTATGCCATTGAACTGTACACTTAAAAATGATTAAAATGGGCTCAGCGCCTGTAGCTCAACAGGCTAAGGCGCCAGCCACGTACACCTGAGCTGGTGGGCTTGAATCCAGCCCAGGCCGCCAAACAACAATGATGACTGCAACCAAAAAAAAAAAAAAAAAAATGGCTGGGCGTTGTGGTGGACGCCTATAGTCCCAGCTACTTGGGAGGCGGAGGCAAGAGACTCGCTTGAACCCAGGAATTAGAGGTTGCTGTGAGCTGTGATGCCACAGCACTCTATCCAGGGTGACAGCTTGAGTCTCTGTCTCAAAAAAAAAATGGTTAAAATGGTAACTTTTATGTTATATATATGTTATTAAAATAAAACATTTTTGAAAATTAAAAAACTTATGGGAAGTTATAATTTCAGCCACGATGAAATAATAGAGGTGTGATTTAGTCTCCTGCCTTAAATATCTCAAATCCTGGAGAAAACATATGAAGCAATACTTTTCAGCTATTAGAAAACAGGTAGTGCAGAAAATAAACGCTGGGAGAAGGGAAACACCCAGACGGAACTTCCAGGCCCACACTGCTGGGAAGGAGAAGACAAACAGAGCCTGAGGGTCTTCCCAGGTCGAGGAGAAGAGCTGAGAATTTGGGCAGTCAAGGCAGCTAGAAGACACGAGGCAGAAAACCTGAGGAAAGAGTGCTGTGGGGAGAGGAGAGAGCTACAAAGAGAGAAGGCGCTGAGTATCTGCTGGGGATTCCCTTTGATGGGCTACTGGCCAGAGCATTGCACACGAGCAAACTACCAACAAAAACAGGGCAAGGAGTAGTTCATGGTCCCACCAGCTGACATTATGAAAATGTCACAACACACAGGGGATAGGTAGAGTCCTCAGAAGGGTAACCAGTCCCTGGGTATGACCAAGATAGGTTCTGTAGGTTTGTTGTTAAGTTGAACTTGTATGTAAGTTGGAACAGGTGTATTTACTATTACCTGTACTAACCTCCATTTGTAAGTGTGTGTTATATGTAAGTTGGATATTTGTAACTTGAGGACTACCTGTAGTAAAGTTAGACTTAAACTGGGAACTGCCTGTAGTAAAGTTAGACTCAAACTAATGTCTACTCTGGTTTCTCCTAACAAAGCTTAAAAGCAATCCTCAAAGCGATGAATTTAACTGCCCTCCAGACCAAAAGTCAAGAATATTTAAAGGGAAACAAAAAATATCCAGTACCCAGCAACACAGCATGTAGTATCCAATAAGAAAATTTACCAGGCATGCAAAGAAGCAGGAAAATATGACCCAAATGGCTCAGGGCCCGCGGCTCAAGCTGCTAAGGGGTCAGCCACATACACCTGAGCTGGCGGGTTTGAATCCAGCCTCGTCCCGCCAAACAACAATGACGGCTGCAACCAAAAAATAGCTGGGCATTGTGGTGGGTACCTGTAGTCCCAGCTACTTGGGAGGTGGAGGCATGAGAATCGCTGGAGCCCGGGAGTTGGAGGTTGCTGTGAGCTGCGATGGCACGGCACTCTACCCAGAGCAACAGCTTGAGGCTCTGTCTCAAAAAAAAAAAAAAAAGAAAGAAAGAAAGTATGACCCAAATAGAGAGAAAAATCAACCAATAGAAGCAGACCTGGACATGAAACAGATAATATAATTAGCAGATAAGAACATGAAACCCGTTATTATAACTATTTTCCATATGCACAAGAAAGTGGAGAAAGTTTCCCTCGCTTATCAAATAGGGGATTATATGATCAAATAAACTAATAAAACAAACCCTTTGTAAAATGAAAAGCAGCATATAGAAATCACTGATCTTGTTTCAGTTTTGCAGTCCCTCCCAAGAAAAAGCTTCTCATGGTGATTTTACAGCTTTCCTAGCACATGCTGATGTTAAAGGCTGCTTCTGAGCCAGCAAATCTGTGTCCTCATTCTCCCTCAAAAGAGACGCTTCGCGTCCATCCTTGGGGGTGAGAGAGATTCCCTGAGAACACACCTCCCCTCTCCATACAATACCACATTCTGCTGAAGTTCACTCCTGCCTCATCCTCTCAACAATAGTGTCCAGTGGCTCTGGTTGTCTTGCCCAGCGAAGGATTTAGATTCTTGGAATGATACTCTTTCCTGGCTGGGCATGAAACAAGGAGGGGAGGCCCATTCAGAGTGGCAGCAGGCCAGGCCTTTCTGCCTCTTGACTCTTCCTGTTTGCTCAGGCCAAGGCGGCCCTGGGGTGACCGTAACAGTGGGCAGATGGCCAGGCCCAAGTTTGAGGTTTAGGAGTAGTGAGTCATGCTAGGGTCATGTCCCGGGCAGGGAGAGTCCGCCACCACTCCATCAGATTGTTCAGAACACTGTCTGCCTTGCTTCCCCTTCCACAGACATTTGCTGAGCGCTCCCCACCCCTCCCCCACCCCTGCACACCTGACTCACTGCCAGGAGCTCTCTACACATTGTCTAACTTTTTCTTCACAAAAGCCCTTTGAGGTTGGTATTTGCATTCACATTTTGCAGATATGAAAACTAAGGCTCAGGGAGGTGAAACCAGCAATTGGTGGCACAGCTGGATTCAAGCCCTTTTCTCCCCTGTCAGGTCCACAGCCCTTTTTGCATCTCTATGTCACCTGGATGTTTGGATAGTCACAGGGCACCCGGGACTTCAGAAGCAGAAGCAGGGGAGTAACAGTAGCCAATGTGGAAGGGCTACTCGGAGCCAGCCACTGCCAAACTCCTCTCTCGTTTCATCCTCGAAGGCGTCCTGAACACTAAATACTAGTGTTTTCCCCATTTCACCTATTCCAGCATTGCATAGCTTGGAAGGAATGGACCAGGTTTGGCAGTAGATCCACTACTTTGTCCCAAACAGGCTACAGATCTTAGGTTGTTTCCGGGAGGAACAAATCTGGGTGGTTGGTGTCCCAGGAAGCACTGAGTCGGGATGTGAAACACCAAGCCATAAGAAAAGGTCACTGCTACGGCAATGGGGATTTGATCACTCTGCAGGCCTCTGGGCAACAGCATGGGGTGCTGCTTCTCAAACTTGCACTTGCACTTGAATCTCCTGGGATCCTGTCATCATGAAGATTCTGGTCCAGAGGGGCAGGGTGGGGCCCAAGACTCTGCATTCCTAACAAGCTCTCAGTGATGTAATGCTGCTGGTCTCTGGACCACGCTCAAGTAGCAGAAGTGTCCGGAGACTCCAGCTTCCCTCTGTCCTTGGCTGAGGGTTGCTGAGGGTGGGACATTTCCTCCCGTGCTCGCCTGGCCAGGCCTGGCCTGCCTGCAGAGGCTCTGTGGCAGGCTGTTGCATGACTGGCGGTCCTGTTGGGAGTGCCTGGAATGTGAGTACTAGTGGGCCTCGTGCTGATTCACATCTTGCTTGCTTCCAAAAGAGATGGAAGGGAGTTTATTGTCGTACTAAAGGAGCAATAAAGCCGGCAGTGATGAAGCAAAGGATAAGAAAATGTGAAAAGGGAAAAGGAGAAAAGTTCCCATCATCTCTCAGCTGAGGAACATTAAAGCAGCGTGAGAAGAAAAGGAAGCCAGATACCCAACTGTTCTTCCTTGGAAAAAGTACACCGGAACCCAAACTGATTCTTACCCCTGAGCTTTGAGAAGATTTTGCCATGTGTCACCGGGACTTTGTCTCAGGGTCCCTGAGTGACATTATGAACAATATCCTCAAATTTTACTCGTCACTCACAGAACGGCTCCCTTCCTTGACTTTTGTATCAATTCTTGAAACAAGCTGAGTACATAATGAAATAAGCTTCTTTAAAAGAATTTATGAGTCAATCTTATAATAAATGAATCCATGAACTTTAAATTTTTATTTTAAAAAAATGCTTAGGCAGCACCTGTGGCTCAAGGAGTAGGGCGTCGGCCCCATATACCGGGGGTGGTGGGTTCAAGCCTGACCCCAGCCAAAAATGAAAAAAAAAAAAAAAAATGCTGTCAGGTTATCCCCCAAACTTTAAGATAAAGTTTCTTTTCAAGATTGAAATTAGGAAGTATACCCACAATAGCAGCAAAATTAGCCACCTGTCAGGCCTCCCAGTTGTCAGAGGACGTTCTAGTTTGCCAGGGCTGCCATAACAAAGTACCTGAGTGGCTTAAACAGCAGAAACTATTGTCTCATGGTTCTACAGGCCAAAAAGCCCAAGATCAAGGTAACTGCAGGGCCACTCTCCTTCTGAAGAGACTAGGGAAGGATCTGTTCCACACCTCTCTCCTAGTTTTCCTTAGTTCCTCAGTCTGTGAGTCTATGTGCAAATATCTACTTTTGATAAAGACAACATGACCTCCCCGTCTTAACTAATTACATCTGCAAAGACCCTATTCGCAAATAAAGTCACAATCTGGAACACTGGGATTAGGACTTGAACATATTGGAGAAGGACACAATTCAACCCATTATAGTGGTGAATCCCCAAATCGAGTCACAGGGCCCAGGCAGTACTCTTGAGAGGAAAAATTGATACGTCACTGAGCTGGAACCAAATCAAATGTCATATGCCCAGGTTGGAGGAAAACCTTATGATCAGAACAGTAAGGATTCCCCTGGAGCCTGGGGAAAAAGACAAGAAAGCCAAAGAATAGGAAGTGCTGATGTTTCTCCAGCCCTGCCAACTTGGAGCCACAGCAGAGGAGGGACGGGGCACTCTGGCCTCCGGGCACCCTGCAGCCAGGCAGGGAGCTTCCACTAGCCTCTACATGGCTTTGATGAAATCGCTCCTAAGAACTGCTTGCTTCTAATTTTGAACTCATCGAATTTACACCTTCTCAGGGTCCCTTATACTGGGAACCACCATACTGCTCATTCACATCCTCATAGACTCCGTATGAACACTGTCCCTGGAGTCGCACACCCTGCAGGACCTACAGGTGGACCTGTGGTCAGGGTTCCTTGGATTGAAGAAGCCTACGGTCCCTGAAGAGGACTCCTTCGGTTTTAAATGAACCTTTGGCGATCTGGTTTATCCGTCAATCTTTTGTCACTTTGGGTAACAGTAATTTGCTCTGCCTCACTCAACCCTCTCAGCCAAACCCAGAGAGGATTTCTCAGAGCTGCAAATTCAGAGGATGGATAGGAAAAGGCAAGGCCTGAGAGCAGGGGGAGGAGAAGAAGGATCTAGAGAGGGTGCAGCAGAGGAGCTGGCGGAACAGGTGAGGAGGAAAGAAGCGTCCCTTAGGTGGCAGTGGAAAGGTCATTTGCCTGCACTTGGCATAAGGGACGGGGATTAAAGACTTCAAAAAGCATTGGGTGCCAGAAAATTTGTAGAAGAGGAAAGGTGATACGACAAAGACTTTCATGATACTTTGGTTTGGGTTTATTTGTTCTATTTAAAGAGATACAAGTTTCCTCTGCACCATTATTTATGAAACGAGTCCTACAAAATGCAATCATGTCGGATGCTGGAAATAAACTCTTCAAAAACAAATACAGAGACACAAGTTAGGCGGCACCCGTAGCTCAGTGGGTAAGGTGCTGGCCGCATACACCCAGGCTGGCGGGTTCAAATCCAGCCTGGGCAAATTAAACAACAACAACTGCAACAAAAAAAAAAGCCAGGTGTTGTGGTGGGCGCCTGTAGTCCCAGTTACTTGGGAAGCTGAGGCAAGAGAATCACTTAAGCCCAACAGTTTGAGGTTCCTGTGAGCTGTGACGTCACAGCACTCTACAGAGGGCGACATAGTGAGACTATATCTAAAAAAAAAAGAGAGAGAGATACAAGTTAAACGTTGGAATTCTTGGGTGTTGCTTGCTTTTTATTGTTGACTACTTTTGACTCTTTGATGAAACTTCTTTGAAAGTGACTCCATATAGAACAAGCTGTCCAAGAGAAAAAGTCACATATGAAATATAAAATTTTCTAGTATCCATTTCAAAAAAGTAAAGAGAAACAGGCACAATTAATTTAAATAATATATTTTATTTAACCTAATTGATCCAAAATATTATTTCAATATATATTCTACAAAAGTATTAAGATAAGTATGAGATATTTCACTTTCTCTTTTTCATAGTAAATCTTTGAAATCCAGCATCTACCTTACACTTAGAGCATATCTCAATTTGGACTCTACATTTTAAAAAATTCAGATCAATATGAGGGTACAGATGACTGGGTTACAGCGTTTGCCTTTGTTAGGTAAGGTCCCTGTTGTAGCTGTGTCCTGCACCCAGGAGGTGTGCCGTATACCCTTACATGGTGCCCGATGAGCATACCAATCCCCCCTCCTTGCTTTTCTCTCACCCTTTCCTCTTCTCTCGTCTCCCCAACTTGAATTAAACTGAGTTATCTTTTGTGTGATCCTGTATTAGTTCATCTACTGGCTTCATATTAGTATGGAATACATTGAATACAAGAAAACGTTCTCCAACTCTATTCATGTTAATACAAAAGATGTAAAGGCTCCATCTTTTTAATGAGTAAATCGTATTCCATGGTCTAGAACTACCACACAGTTTGTTAATTCATTCATGGGTTGATGGGCACTTGGGTTGTTTCGACATCTTGGCCACTATAAATTGAGCTGAGATAAACAATCTAGTATTGCAAATCCCCTTATGATAAAATGATTTTTTTGGACTCTACATTTTAACTGCTCTGTAGCAGTCACATATGGCTGGTGGCTACTATATTGATCAGCGTCAACACAAATACGGAGGCTGAACTATGTAGTTCTGAGGTTATTAAGGCTAAAACAACAATAATAGCAACAATAAAAGCTGGCATTTATTGAGCCTCTTAGATGTGTCATGTGTTATATTAATCCCCTTTCTCACATATCATTTCATTTAATCCTCTTAACAACCTACATGGTGGACACTATTAGTGTCCCCTTCTACAGAGGTGGAAACACACCCTCAGAGATGGTGAGTGATTTGCCCAAGGTCTCACACAGCTGATCAGGAGCAGAACTGGGACTGGAAACCTCGTTTTTCTGTTACCAACCATGTTGCCTCAACCACTTAGGGTCATTAAAGAGGCCAGCCAGTAGATAGGCCAAGAGGGTGAGACTCTTTCCCCACCTTCTTCCTTAGAGCTCTTGCACTAGGGTTGACTTTGTTTTCTGACTACCTAAGTGGCCGAATTTCCTAAAAGAACAAACCAGAAAGAACGTTAAGTGTCCAGCTGAGCACATTGTGTGGTTGACTGAGAACAGAGCAGCACAAGATGCTCTCGGTCTCATCAGTTGGAGGAAGCTGCAAATCCAAGGCCAGCAACCACATTCACAAAATGCAGTTCTTCTCAATGACACTTAGCAAAGAGCAGGGGAGAGAACTGACTGCCATTAAAAGCAAGACAAGCACATTAATCATTCCGACCCCCAGAGATAATTTGAGGGTTCTGACTTAACTGTGCCAGAAGCATTGGTGGAGAGACATTTGTGATGTGATTTCTCCAGTGGAAATGGACAAGCATGAAGCCAAGGCCGGGCCAAAGGACGAGCTCATCCAAGCTCTGCCCACCTCTACTTTACATAGACAGAAGGCAAGACAGGTGGACCGGCTGGCCTGGGGCATGGGAAGTCCCACGGGGACTATGAGAGGGGCTGTCCCTTCCCTCTGGTCCTTTTTGGTCCAGATGCTCTAGGGAGCCCTTGGAGCTGTGACATTCTGGGCATCGGGTTCAGTAGGAAGATGATGATTCCCTCACCCTGCTGGCCACAGCTAAAGCATCATCTAGAGACAGAGGGCCCGCCCATGGATGTGGCCTGGACAAACCGAGCCAAACCATCTCCTGTTCATCCCTGAGATCCCAGGCAGGGTGGGGAGCAAGACCTCACCCCACTAAGAGCTCTCCTAGGCAGAAAGAATACTGTGTTCTCAAATGCTCCCGAATGCATTTCCAGCTCCCCGGCAATCCTGTGTCTTGGCATGACGGAAGAGTATGCAAGTTTCTTAGGCAAAGCGTACAGGCTAGGATCTGGCAACAACTTGTGTCATCCAAGAAATTCTGAGTGACTGCGGCACGTCAGATGCTACAGCAGGCCCAGGCGATAAACATCTGTGTAGGGCAAAAGGCCTGCCCTCTGGGAGAACATGGCACAGTCTAGGAAATCAACAGCTACAAAGAAACATGGTAAGTGCTAGAATGTATGGGCATGAACTGCAAGTTATTTTGGTAGCAGAAAGTGTGGAGGGTGAACACAGAGGACAGAGGGAAGATGCAGAAACATTCAATAAAGGCAGAGGGGATGGTCCACACAAAGGGACAGGACACCCCAGGAACATCTCAGGAACTGCAATTTACTAAGCAGCTGGAGCTCAGAGTAGGCATGGGAGGGGTGGGTGACCAGGTTGGAGAGTTTGCAGGGACCAGGGCAAAAGACTCGGATGCCACACTTAGAATGGGGAACTCAGCCAGGGCACAGGGGGCATCAGAGGATTTTAGGCAGTGGTGGAGAGTCAGATGGGTGACTGGGATGGTCCCTGACGGCAGTGGAAGGGATGAAGAGGAGATGGGCAGGGCCCGTGTGCTGGCCTGGGGCTGCCTGATGCCCTTGGTTTCCTTCCTAGACCTTTCTCTGCTTGGCGCAGCTCAGCTCCGCATGGTGGCCAGGCTGGCCCCAGGGGACTGTGTTTCCTGCTCTCTCGACAGCTCCCTTCCCTCTGGGTTTATCTAGTGGGAAGCAGTGATGGAGAACTTTGTCTCCTGTCACCTGCCTGCTGCAGGCCACTGTCCAATCACCGGCCTCCTTCCTCCTCCTCCCACTGCAGGCTGGTGACGCCTTCTTGCTGATGCTAAGCCCTGCCCTGCCTTGCCATCCCCTGTTTGGCTTCTCTGCTCCTTCATTGCCCATGTAACCAGTTCCTTGGATTCAATTCCTTTTATATTAAATGCTTAGGGTCCGGCTCGGTGCCTGTGGTTCAACGGGCTAAGGCGCCAGCCACGTACACCTGAGCTGGCGGGTTCGAATCCAGCCCGGGCCCGCCAAACAACAATGACGGCTGCAACCAAAAAATGGCCGGGCGTTGTGGCGGGTTCCTATAGTCCCAACTACTTGGGAGGCAGAGGCAGAAGACTCACTTGAGCCCAGGAATTGGAGGTTGCTGTGAGCTGTGATGCCACAGCACTCTATCCAGGGTGACAGCTTGAGGCTCTGTCTCAAAAAAAAAAAAAAAAGGGGAGAGCCAGGGCAGCACCTGTAGCTCAGTAGGTAGGGCACCAGCCACATACACCAGGGCAGGTGGGTTCAAACCTGGCCCAGGCCTGCTAAACAACAATGACAGCTGCAACAAAAAAATAGACAGGTATTGTGGAGGGCGTCTCTAGTCCCAGCTACTTGGGAGGCTGAGGCAAAAGAATTGCTTAAGCCCAAGAGTTTGAGGTTGCTGCGAGCTGTGATGCCACGGCACCTTACTGAGGGTGACACAGTGAGACTCTGTCTCAAAAAAAAAAAAAAAAGGGAGAGCCAGCCTTTCCCAGCTGTGGTCAGAGGGAGATATGACTACAGCAGGGTCAGAGAGCTGTAACACTACTAGCTTTGCAGATGGAAGACGACCATGAGCCAAGGAACACAGGTGCCTTGAGAAGCTTGAAAGGGCAAAGAATTGATTCTCTCCTAGAGCCTTCTGGGAAGCCGAGACAGGTGGATCACTTGAGCTCAGGAGTTTGAGACCAGCCTGAGCAAGAGCAAAACCCCATTTCCACTAAAAATAGAAAAACCAGCTGGGCATGGTGGCAGGCACCTTTAATCCCAGCTACTTATAAGGCAAGGATCACTTGAACCCAAGAGTTTGAGGTCTGTGAGATATGATGCCACAGCACTCTACCCAGGGCAACAGGGTGAGAGTCAGCCTCCTCCCACCCCCGCCAAAAAAGTCCTGGGTTGGCCTTCTGACCTACAGAAATCTAAGATAATAAATTTGTGTTGATTTAAAAAGCCACTAAAGGCTCAGCGCCTGTAGCACAGCAGCTAGGGTGCTAGCCACATACATCAGAGCTGGCGGGTTTGAATCCAGCCCAGGCCTGCCAAACAACAATGACAACTACAACCAAAAAATAGCCAGGTTTTGTGACAGGTGACTGTAGTCCTAGCTACATGGGAGGCTGAGGCAAGAGAATCACTTAAGCTCAAGAGTTTGAGGTTGCTGTGAGCTGTGACGCCATGGCATTCTATCAAGGGCAACATGGTAAGACTCTGTCCAAAAAAATAAAAAGCCACTAATTTTGTGGTAATTTTTTATGACAACAGAAATAGTAAACTAATACCTACATCAATAATTCATGTCTAGCTGGGTACACTGGCTCTTGCCTGAAATCCTCACACTTTGGGAGACTAAGGTGGGAGTTGGAGACCAGCCTGAACAACAGCAAGATCCCATCTAAAAACAGAAATACTAGCTAGGCATTGTGGTGGGCACTGTAGTCCTACCTACTTGGGAGGCTGAGAGAGGAGGATCACTTGAGCCCAGGCGTTTGAGGTTGCTGGGAGCTAGGCTGACATCATGGCACTCTAGCCTGGGACATAGAGTGAAACTCTGCCTCAAAAAAAAAGTATGTGCTACTTTGAAACAACACTGGAACCATAATGTGGTAACTATTTACATTCATCTCAAAGAATTTCCTTAGTAACTACTTAGTAACAAGGTAACTACATCATTATTGAGTTTATTAAATCAGTATAGGCAAAGCTGCTCAAGAGCCACCCTGGATTAAAACACTCTCATCACTTGCCAGGGAGAAAATAAAATCATGCCACGGAGCCAGAAACTATTGGACTAGTTTTATGCAAACCAACAAAAATTTACATTTTAAATCCACTGATTTACATGTACATTTGAAATCCAATGATTTTTTTCTTGTATATTATGTCCTACATGACTCTTAGATACTCAAGAATATAGGGATACATATTAAAATACTCTCACCTCCTATACAATAAAAGAGTGAAAAAGTGTAGCCACTATACCGAGCTCTTACATATATTAACTGACTGGATTTTTACAACTCTGTAAGGGAGGTATCATTTTGCCCACGTTTAAGTCTTTTAACTGAATTCATATGGCAAATGTACAGCAGCCGTAGATGAAAACCCCAACGTGATTCCAAGTCTTTGTTCTTTCCATTCTGCCGTGCTAAGAAAATCAAATCGTGGGACTAATGATGGTAAGAATGGGGCCCACACCAGACCGCCACATTTCTATGACATTTTCATTGTAATCCTCTTTTTCCATTTTCTACATTCTGTTTGTAGTTTGTTTGTCTTGACTATTTATTGTTTTAATTTTTGAGACAGAGTCTCACTCTGTTGCCCAGGCTGGAGTGCAGTGACATGATCATAGCTCACTCTTGGGCTCAAGTGATCCGCCTCCCTCAAGCTCCCAAACAGCTCGATCTACAGGCATATGCCACCACACCTAGCTACATTTTTTATTTTTTGCAGAGACATAGTCTTGCTATGCTACTTAGCCTTGCTTATAGTATTTTATTCTTTCACACTTGCTTAACTAGACTTTTAAATGCAGAAACTGTGTCATGGATATTTTTGGTTTCCCCCCCTTACACACACCTAGCCACACAATAATCATAACAGCAATAATAATTATGACATCTAATACATATTGAGTGTACACTATATATGTATGGGCTTCATGCTAAGTGCTTATATATGATGTTTCTTTTAAATCATACAAAAACTCTTGTAAAATAGGGATTATTAATACAATTATATGGCCAGGTACAGCAGCTCACACCTATAATCCAAGCACTTTGGGAGGCTGAGATGGGTAGATTGCTTGAGTTTAGGAGTTTGAGACCAGCCTGAACAAAGTAAGACCTTGTCTCTACTAAAAACAGAAAGACTAGCCAGGCATAGTGGTGCATGCCTGTAGCCCAGCTACTTGGGAGCTGAGGCAAGAGGATTGCTAAAGCCTAAGAGTTTGATGTTGCTGTGAGATATGATGCCACCCAGAGCAACTCTGTCTCAAAAAAAACAAACAGGCTCGGCACCTGTAGCTCAAACAGCTAAGGTGCCAGCCACATACACCAGAGCTGGCAGGTTTGAACCCAGCCCGGGCCTGTCAAACAACAATGACAACTACAACAAAAAATAGCCAAGTGTTGTGGGGGGTGCCTGTAGTCCCAGCCACTTGGGAGGCTGAGGCAAGAGAATCGCCTAAGCCCAGGAGTTGAAGATTACTGTGAGCTGTGATGTCACTGCACTCTACCCAGGCAACAGCTTGAAGCTCTGGCTCAAACAAGAAAAAAAGACAAAGGGCGGCGCCTGTGGCTCAGTGAGTAGGGCACCGGCCCCATATACCAAAGGTGGAGGGTTCAAACCCGGCCTCGGCCAAACTGCAAAACAAAAAAATAGCCAGGCGTTGTGGCGGGCGCCTGTAGTCCCAGCTACTCGGGAGGCTGAGGCAAGAGAATTGCTTAAGCCCAGGAGTTGGAGGTTGCTGTGAGCTGTGTGATGCCACGGCACTCTACCAAGGGTGATAAAGTAAGACTCTGTCTCTACAACAAAAAAAATAAAGAATAAAAAAATTATATACCTGAGGAACTGAATTTCAGTTACTCAGAGCAGTGACTTGCCCAAGGTCAGAGAATTAGTAAGTCAATATGAATGGAGAAAATCACTGCCTCCCTGATAACGATAAAATATGTATAGTGTTGAGAACACCAGACAGGGAAATCAACTGAGACAAATTATCCTGGTCTCTAACAATGGGCAGTGAGTAGCACAACCCATTTGGTTACATGTTCTACAAGTATTTTAGTAAGGAGTGTTACAATAAACCTAAGGAAGATAGTATAAAACCTATGACGTTTCTCTTAGGCCTCCTGTTTTCAACCTGCTGAAATGAGAAAGTGCGGGGCACATTTCCAAATCACTTATTCTTCTTGGATACGGGTCAGAGGAACTTGAGTCACAAAGCCTAGATTCGGGGGATGGAGCAAGATGGGGAAGGCAGCAGCACGCGTGGGTGACAGGTGGGCGATGTGGCCCCTGCCCTGCAAATCGTCCCTCCCTGCTGACTCTGCTGTGAGGTGCACCGAGGCGGACACACTCCAGAGGACACACAGGAACTCCAGGGGCTGAGCAGGTGGTGCGGGGGTGGGAGAAGAGCAGGATGAGAAAGCCTGGGACTAGCACTGGGTAATAAATGCACCGTTGTTTCCAGAATCTCGATTACAAGAGTGTCTGTCCCTGAGATAGACACACAGCCTCCCCTCTGCCCATCCCGGTCTGGGTCTGGCGCAGGAACAGAGCACAGACTAATCCTGCTCTCAACGGGCAGCCAAAAAGCCACATCCCATAAAATTTTACTGCCTGCCCTGGAGGCTGAATAGCAAGTTCTGAAGGACTATTTTCTGTAACTATTGTAAAATCTAAATTTGCCTCCAGCAGATTATCGAAACAAAAAGTTTTCCAAACTTGAGGGGTTTTTTGGCTTGGGCTTTGTGTGGTTTAAACTGTCAAATGTGATCACTGGTGAAGATAATCAGCTGGGCTGCAGTTAGATGAATGAAGCCAACCAAGGAGCCAAAGCACAAGAGGCACCCAGAGAATCCTGGTGGGGTTTGGCAGCCTAACCCTCCTGGATTCTGGAAAGGAATAAGTCATCTTTTTTTTTTTTTTTTAAATAGATCTAGCCAGTGATGAGCTATATTTCTCTAACAAGTGACCTCAGATATTCATCACACAGCAACCAGGCAGCAGGAAAAACAGGAATCCAAGCTTGGTCTAGAAAGCTCCCAGGCCCCAGCCCAGCAAAGAAAACGGAGGCATTGGAGATTTCCTGTGAGTCACACCACCATTTCCAGTCTTTCAACACCTTCCAGGCCTCAAACCAGAAACACTGCGTCACAGTCCTCCCCTTAATCAGCTTCAACTGCTCCTGGTTTAATCCAGCCAACTAGACACCCTCAAATTTTTCAACTTACTTCTACTTTCTTTCTTTCTTTCTTTCTTTTTTATTAGAAATTGAGTCTCATTTTATCGCCCTCTGTGGTGTCACAGCTCACAGCAACCTCCAACTCCTGGGCTTAGACGATTCTCCGGCCTCAGCCTTCCACGTAGCTGGGACTACAGGTGCCCGCCACAATGCCTGGCTATTTTTTTTTGTTGCAGTTTGGCCAGGGCAGGGCTCGAACCCGCCACCCTGAACATATGGGGCCAGTGCCCTACTCACTGAGCCACAGGCTCCACCCAACTTACTTCTTCTACTTTCAGACAAGTAAAAAATGAGCATTAGAGGAAACCCAATGAAAGCCAAAATTTTCCAAAATGTGCTTATCTTTAAAATCCATGTCAATTGCAACATGTGTAAAGCAATCTGTGTAATATAAAAATAATGTGGAAAAGATGGATATTTCACCGAATGGCAGTATTCACAGACATGGAAACACATAAGGTCAACACACATACACAGAGATCCGACTTCATCAGTGACCCACCATGTACGAATTAAGAGATGGTCTTTTACATTCATTTAACTGTCAAAAATCTAAGAATATGAAAATACCAAACATTAGAAAAGATGTTTCAGATCTCTCATACACAGGTGGCGTAAGTATAAACTGATAGAACCACTTTGGAAAACAGTTTGATTTTATTCTATGAAGTTTAAAGTAACATACCATGCAAACCAACAATTCATCTCCTAGACGTATGCGTACATTTGCGCGCGTGTGAAAGATCTTAACACATGATTAACGGAAATCTGTAGAAGAATGTTCCTAAATGTTTATAACAGCAAAATACATGAGAAAAAACCCACAGGCCCCTCAACAGCATGAATGAAGTGTGGCATAATGAAAGGAAAGAGTATTATACTACTCTACCTAAAGTCAAAGTGAGTGTTCTACAGCATCAGGCAACAATATGGATTAATCTTAGCAATGTGATATAGGGGAAATAAATCTCAACAGATTACATACAGAGGTAGAAAACTATGTTAAAATGACAGCAAAGGAATAATGAAAGAAAAAAGATCCAGATGATCATTATTTTTGGCTGGGAAAGAGGAAGATGGAAGAGAGGGTAACTTAGAATTTGCTAAGTATATGCAAATTCTAGTTGTAGGGCTAGTGGGACTATGGAAATTATTCCACTAAAAAAATCAATTGAATTCAGGCCTGGTGGCCCATACCTGTAATCCTAGCACTCTGGGAGGCGGAGGCAGGAGGATGGCTTGAGGCCAAGAGTTTAAGACCAGCCTGAGTAACATAGCATCTCTATAAAAAGTAGAAAAATGGCCAGGTGTTGTGGCGGGCGCCTGTAGTCGCAGCTACTTGGGAGGCGGAGGAAAGAGACTCGCTTGAGCCCAGGAATTGGAGGTTGCTGTGAGCTGTGATGCCAC
>CAUYRH010042018.1:0-26221 GCA_963574655.1 Perodicticus potto | reverse complement strand
AGGATGTGATCTATTTTGGAGGATAACCCGTGTGCTGATAAGAATGTATATGCAGTTTTATTAGGGTAAAATGTTCTGTAGAGGTCTGTAAAGTCCATTTGTTCTAGGGTCAGGTTTAAATCTAATATTTCTTTGTTTAGTCTCTTCTTGGAATATCTATCCAAAACTGTCAAAGGGGTGTTAAAATCTCCAACTATTATAGTGCAGGAAGATATCAAGTTGTTCATATCCATTAGGGTCTGCTTTATGAATTGAGGAGCATTCTGGTAGGGTGCATAAATGTTAATTACTGAAATATCTTCATGTTGGGTGTTTCCCTGGACAAATATGTAGTGACTTTCCTTATGTTTCTTTATCTTTGTTAATTTAAAGCCAATTGTATCTGCTTCTAAAATTGCAACCCCTGCTTTTTTCTGGTTTCCATTTGCCTGTATTATCCCTTTACCCTTAGTCTATTTTTATCCTTTAAGGTAAGGTGAGATTCTTGTATACAGCAGATACCTGGTCTGAGTTTATGTATCTAGTCAACCAGCCTGTACCACTTTAGAGGACAATTTAAACCATTCACATTAATTGAGAGAATTGATAAACCTGGTTGTATTTTGGGTGTCATGATTTTTGGATATCCAGTGGACACATTTAATCCTTTCACTGCTGTGGAAATTGGATTTTGTTCAAAAATTTCTGGGCAAGTTTACTTTGGAGGTAAAGCATTGTGCTGGCCATTGTGGAGGATGGGTCTGAGAATATCCTGGAGAACTGGTTTATTTATGGCAAATTTCTTCAACATGTCTATGTCATTAAAGTATTCGATTTCTCCATCACAAATGAAACTCAGTTTAGCTGGATACAGGATCCTAGGTTGGAAGTTGTTTTGTTTTAGGAGACTGAAGGTTGATGACCATCTTCTTCTGGCTTGAAACATTTCAGCTGAGAGATATGCAGTCATTCTGATATTTCTCCCTTTGTAGGTAATGGTTTTCTTATGTCTGGCTGTTTGCAGAATTTTCTCCTTCGTCTTAACTTTGGCAAAGTTAATCACAATGTGTCTAGGAGATGCCTTATTTGGATTGAGTCTTGTTGGGGTTCTGAAACTGTCTGCTATCTGAAGGTCTGTATCTCTTGCAATGCTTGGGAAATTCTCCTCCAAAATCTCTTGGAGTAGAGAATCTATACCTTTAGGACCATCCTCTTCTCCTTTGGGAATTCCTATAAGAAGAATGTTCGATTTTTTTGGAGTGATCCCACAACTGTCTCAGGGAATGATCAGTTTTGGGGAACGTTCAAAAGCTTTGTCTTCAGTTTCAGAGATCCTTTCTTCTGCCTGGTCAACTCTATTACTGATGGATTCTACTGTGTTTTGGAGCTCATCAACTGACTTTTTCACTTCCTTGAGTTCTGCTATCTCTTTTCTCATTATGTCCATATCTTTGGTGACTTAGGCTTTGAATTCATTAATTTCTTGAGACAACTTTAGAACTACTCTTTAGAATTCAATTTATATCTTTTCTCTAATCTATTTATCTTATTTGCAATCCATATTCTGAATTCTATTTCTGACATTGCTGCCGTTTGTTTATGCACGGCATCTTCAGTTGTATCTCCTTTGTCATTTCTTGGGGGGGTTGATCTACTCTGTCATTTCTTGGGGGTGTTGATCTACTCTGGTTATTCATGTTGCCCCCACCTGCCAGTCTCAGTCCACTGCCTGGCAAGCCTCTATTCACAGGCTCTGTTGGAGTCAGGTCACCAGCCCCGCCCTCCACTCTCAGTCCATACACACCTAGCCTCTGCTTGCCAGACCAGTTGGAGTCAGGGAACCATGCCCCTGCCTGCCAGTCTCAGTCCACTGCCTGGCAAGCCTCTGTTTGCAGGCTCTGTTAGAGTCAGGGCACCACACTCAGCCAGCAGGTCTCAGCCCTCACCTGGTAAGCCTCTGCTCACCAGCTCTGCTGGATACAGTGGACCATGCCCTAGCCCTCAGGTCTTGGTTCACATCCAGTAAGCCATTGCTCAAGGGTTCTGCTGAAATCAAGGGATCACACCCTTGCTCTCAGATTGCAGTCCACGCCTATCAAGCCTCTGCTTACAGGCCCAGCAGGGGCTGGGGACAAGTCCTGTCGACCGAACTCAGTCCACATGGGGCAACCACTCTCCCACTGTGAGTGCTGTCAGAACTGGGGGTTCTGTACCCCATCCCACCAGACATATCCCAAACCAAGGGTCAACACTACCACTGGCTGGGCATAGTCATAACCAGGGGACTACTCCTCCTTCCACCAAGTGTCCCTTTCTTCCCACACCCTCTTTCTTCCCTGTTAGTCACAGATTCCGTCCTGAAGGTTGGCAGTCCACACTATGCCCAGTTCTCTCAGGATAAGACCAAACACTCTGTGCTCTGCAGGGGGTGGAACTTCAGACTGCCATGTGAGGGGGAAAGGGTGGACTGTGAGTTTGGACTTTTGGGGGGAAATATCTGATCAATTTTATGCCTGGCATGTTGGTATCTAGGTTCACAAGTGGGACCTCCCAGGAGAAAGAGACCTGGAGTTTAGAGGCTCTCTCCAGCAAGGTAAAATGAGAGGTCTTTTGATCCCTCCTTATTCACAGATAGCCTGCAGCAGACCCCCTGCTTGGGGGAGGGGTAGCCCGTCCTCTAGTGATGGGCTTTGTACCTGTAATTTGGTTTCTTGAATGCTCTTCCTTGGAGTTAGAGCTTGCCAAACTTCTTTCTTGGCTCAGCTCCCCATCTTTGGCCTCATAGAGTCTGATTCCATCCAGTTTTTCTTCCTCTGCTCAGGAGCCTCTGCCAAGGGTTACTACTAGTCAGCCATCTAACCAGAATTCCCCAGTGTTAAGCAATTTACCCAAAGTAAAACAAGCAGTCAATTACAAAACTAATGTGTTTTTCTTTCTAAAGCCATATTAATATTCATTCTTTAAAATTTCAAGCAATTTGACTCACTATAATTAAAAGCTATAATTAAAATAGCTCTTAGATAAAGAACATATTAAATTTTCTCCATTATTAATATTGGACTTCTTCATCAGATTGGCTTGGACTTACACTTTCCTGTGACTACTATTACTAAAGTTTTCCTGGTTATCTTCTATAAATTATATTGTTCACCTTGTATTTGTATTAGCATGAAATTACTAAATATTTAATAAGGGAGAAAATTACATAAGAGGAAAAATGGGTGAGAACTCTCAATATTACCTGTTCAATATATAAAATAAAATAAATATTTTTTTAAATTATAGCAGTTAAAAAGAAAATGAAAGCTACAATATCAATATCAAAGTTAAATTCAAGACAAAAGCACTAAAAGATACAAAGGGAATGATTTTATTTTGTACAAGGTAGAATTTAAATGTAGGCATAACAGTCATGAATATATTTGCACCAAAAAATACAGCATATCTGTTTAATTATATAAAACAGAATTCCATTTCTGAATGGTAGGTCTGAAGAGGTATGTCTTCTCTTTCTGTGAAATCCCACTATAATTATAGAAGTAAATTTTTTAAAGTATAAGTCTCCCAAAGTATGGAATAATGATAGCAGACCATCAGTGGATGAGACAGTTTGATAAATTGCTAGCATATAGACCACACATAGCAAAACACTGACTAAGGGATAAATCAGAACAAAGAAAGTAACCACCTAACAAAGAAGGGAAGGTGCTGCTGCAGTGAAGAGAATCAACTCTCTTTACAGACACAGAAGAGGATCTGGACTAGGAAGAAGTCTCACTACAACAGAGCGAGTACTGGATCTGAAAACAGGGCAATTGGTTGAACATCTATAGAAGGAACAGCCAACTCCAGCTTTCTCCCTGTCTCGTTCTCTTCTGCCAGGCCAAAAATATATAAATAAATAAGCAGCATTTTCAAAAGAAAATCAATAAAATGTCTGGAGAAAACTAGGGCAAATAGCATGGGTTTTGGCACATTAGAGAAAATCCTTCTTAATCATAGCATTCAGAGAGCTATGGTCTATAATGCATAAATTCCTTGCAATAAAATATAAATTTCCTGACCACTCAGTTCAAAGAAAATCTTACCAACCAACAGAACTCAACCATATATGCAAGGAGGCCATAAAGTTTGTGTGCAATTTTGAATTGCACACTATTTTAACTTACACACGAACTTTATGGCCACTCTGTATTTCATTATTATACTGAGAACACATATTAAATAATTTGATTATATATCTATTGCTCCATTACATGTCTATCTGACTATATTTGATTACACGTCTGTCTTTCTATTTCATGTCTATCTGATCATTCAGTTCTCTCATTCTAAGCAGAAACAACCAAGAAACACATGTGTGACATTTAAAAGAAGCCTGCAACACAAAAGAAATGAACTGTGAAGATTTTTCAGGTAAAATTCTAGCTAATATTCTGAAAGACATTAGATTGGAGACTGAATCTGCAACAGTAAGCTATGGAAAAGGAGAATATGAAAATAAAAATGAGCTCTTGGAGATTAAAAATATGATTGCTAAGATACACAACAAAATACAAGGAATATAAGGTGACAATAAAGGAAGCTTCTCATAAAGGAAAACAAAAGACAAAGAAATGGAAAACATGAGAGAAATTGTGAGACATCAACTCAGAGAATTCAATATTTAATAGAGCTTTTATGAAAAAAATAGAGGCAAATAAATATTAAAAGGAAGCTTACCAGGGTTTAATAATAATAATAAGGATAAAAGCTGTCTTCAAATTGAAGAGATTTACCAACTAATTGGCAAGATGAAGGAAAAGGACTCATGGCTGTAAATATTACTGTGAAAATTAAGAACAGAGAAAATAAATCCCTTGCAAACTAACTAGATAATGAAAGATACAGAAATAATGTCTTTAGAATTCTGAGGGGAAATAATGTACGACCTAAAATTCAATACCCAGCCAAATTCTTAATTAACTGTGAAAGAAGACCAAAAAATTTAAAAAAATAAAAAATCAGACAAGCAAGGCCTCAGAAACTTTGCCTCCCACACCCATTTTAGTAAGGATATAAACCAAAGGGAAAAAAGACATGGGGAAAACTCTAAACCAGAACCAGGATCAGGAAAGGGAGGTCTCAGCATAACAGCTATGAAACTGATCTAGAGGTAAATAAAGGTTGAAGTCTGAAGGGGGGCTCTGGGCAGGAAGTCACTGGGGAAATCACAATTCAATGAACAGGATTTGAGAAGAGGAAAGATTTGGATATATGATAAAATCACAAGTGCATTAAAAAAGATACCAAGTACACCCAGAGAAAAGCAAAAAGTTATACAAGAAAGTCCTTCTGAAGGTTGTCTATTTGCTTTGTTTATCATGTCCTTAGCTATGCAAAAGCTTTTTAACTTGACCAGATCCCATTTATTTATTGCTGCAATTGCCAATTGGGTCTTCTTAATAAAATCTTTCCCCGGACTGATATTGTTAAGAGTTTTTCCCATTCTCCTTAGTAAAGTATCTCAAGTATAGAAAATCAGACATCCATGTTTTCAATACTAATTTGAAACGAGTTGATGAACAATTGCAGGCCTGCATGAGAGAAAAACATAATTAAATTCAAGCAGAAGGGAGGGGGAAAAGAGGGGAGGGGGTCAAAAAAGAAAGGAAAAATAAAATCCTAATGGATACAATGTAGAAATATATGGCACACCTGTTCGCTGAAGGACTCAACTAGAATTCACACTTTACCTTACAAACTCAAACAATGTAACCTAATCAGATGTACCCTTATCTTAATCCAACGTTAAAAAAAAAAAAAAAGTCATGGTACCAATATAAAATAAATTAACCAATTAGAACCACCTGGATTATGAAACAAAGACAAGAACAAGTTTCAACAATATATAGAATAATTAGGAATCTTAAAAATAATAATGATGTAATAATAAAGATAAATGTTTCGTTTCTCAATAAGAAAAAGAGAAAGCACCCAGAAAACCTAGGATAAAAAAGAAAAATCTACTTCAACATCCTCCTTTTTTCTCCTTTAAGTGGTTTTCTAGTTAAGAAAACATAATCATGGTACACAGCTTAACTCTATAATGAATATTCATAAAAATGAAAATATTTACTTGGTTTCAACTATTAGAATCAATCTACCAACAGGAATCAAATTACATATGAGACAGAAAACAAAATTTACCTTGAAATGTATTGGTTATAATAAAAATAATAGCACCAAACATTATGCCACAGAGATTGACTTAGAAACGACTTTTATTCCAATTCTACGGATTTTTTTAAAAGTCAGTGAGGTTACATAATTTGCACAAGGTCATAGATAGTAATGAGTGGGTCAAACATAAGAATGGTATGGCTCCAGAGGCAAAGTTCTTAGCTACTATGCTTCTTCCCCTTCCTCCTTTATTAAATAATTTAATTTTTTTCAAAGCATTTTTAGGTTCACAGCAAAATGGAAAGAAAAGTACAAAAATTTCCCATATACCTCCTGCTCGCAAACATAAACAGCCTAAACCTATTGTCAACATCTCGCACCAGAACGGTACATTTGTTACAATTGTTACACCTGTATTGACACATCATGATACCCAAAGTCTATAGTTTCATTATGGTCACTCTTTTTTTTTGGCAGTTTTTGGCCGGGGCTGGGTTTGAACCCGCCACCTCTGGTATATGGGGCCAGCACTACTCCTTTGAGCCACAGGCGCTGCCCTGTTATGGTCACTCTTGAAGTCAGACTCTGGGTTCTGACAAATGTATAATGGTATGTGTCTACCATTATTATATCATGCAAAGTAATCATATTGCCCTGTTGATAATACTAATAATAACAGAAACAGTAACTGCAAACATTTCACTGCATTCCAGATTCTGATACTTCCTCTTCTGATTTTACTTTTAAAAAAATCAAAGTACAACTGATAGATTTTACAATTAAAATGGGGAGGGAGTAGAAGGAGAGGTAGAGGAAAGGATAGGAATAATAATAGCTTTATTTTATAAAATAGAGAGTCAAGAGACTCAACTCTCTAAAGCTGATGGAAAGAGAAATGGAGGTATTAATTCTTAAGATTGGAAAGGTGGCCAAGAAAGGAATTAAAAATAATAACGATGTTGAAAAGAGGTGCAGAAAGTAGAATAGAGTTCTTATAAGTAAACTAAATCCTCATAACTCATGGCAGGAAATCAATTGATATTATAGTTATATTAAGATGAATTTCCCAAACAAGAACTTGTGGTATATACATGGGATATAGATCAGCAGAGGCACCGCCAAATGAACTCAAAATCAAAAAAGGGGTTGCCTGGGAAGCTAGTAAAGTTACAAAAAGAGGTCAGAAGTTCTTGTTTTACCTTATGCTATCATACTTTCTAAATTTATATTAATAAAATACATAGTATACTGACAATATTTTAAAATGTTATTTTAATTGAAATTAAATAATTTCAAAACACATAAACACTAGAAATACAAGGAAGCTGATGAAATTGAGATCACGGGAGGCTAACAGCTTCCTCGCATGTAAAGTAGACTGATATTAAACAAAGACAGAATAGAATTATATAATAGAATTAGCAAGATTGCATGTTTATATGTACAACTTTGCACCTGTCAGAAAAAATACATGTTGGCTCGGCGCCTGTGGCTCAACCGGCTAAGGCGCCAGCCACGTACACCTGAGCTGGCAGGTTCGAATCCAGCCCGGGCCCACCAAACAACAATGGTGGCTGCAACCAAAAAAAAAAATGGCCGGGCGTTGTGGTGGGCGCCTGTAGTCCCAGCAACTTGGGAGGCAGAGGCAGGAGACTCGCTAGAGCCCAGGATTTGGAGGTTGCTGTGAGCTGTGATGCCACTGCACTCTATCCAGGGTGATGGCTTGAGGCTCTGTCTCAAAAAAACAAAAACAAAAACAAAAAAAGAAAAAATACATGTTTAAACAATATTTTCTAATTGATTCGACAAATAAATTGAGCAAATTTTCCAAAATAGAACTTGCATAAGCAATGTGACTCCAATGCAAAAACAAACAAAATTAGAATTTGTCACCTTTTTAAGGAAAAACAAAATATACTTGGAAACTAAAAAGTCAAAGCATTATTGTGTAAAAGCAAAAATCAATATGATGATTATCTACTTTGTAGAAAATAGCAACAATGATAGTATTTACTAAAGTTTACAGAGAGTCATCACAGTTATACTGAAAGGAAAAATCCATAGTTTTATTTAAATAAATAAGAAACAATGAAAACATGTGATGCATTCAGCTAGGGAAGAAAAGGGAGCAAGATCTAGGTGCTCACACCTAAAATCCTAGAACTTTGGGAGGCCAGGGTAGGAGGGTTGCTTGTGGCCAAAAGTTCAATCTCAGTCTGGGCAACATCTCTTAAAAAAGAAGAAGAAGAAAGAAAGAAAAGAAAAATTAGCCAAGCATGGCTGCCAGCACACACCCGTATCTAAGTAAATCAGGAGGATGGGATAGGAGGATCATTTGAGCCCAGGAGTTTGAGGCTGCAGTGAGCTATGATGACTCCCACACTACTGCACTATAGCCTGAGACCTTGTCTCAAAATAAAAGGGAGAAATTAGAAAAATAAGCAAGAAAAGCAGAAAGAAATATTAACAAAGATTAAAACCAAATTAATAAATTAGAAAGCAAAAATAAAATCAATATATCCAAGAGCTCATTGTTTGAAAGCCTAAAAGCTTGTTGAATATCTGGCAATTAAGAAACAACTATGAGGGGGTGGTACCTGTGACTCAAAGGAGTAGGACACCAGCCCCATATGCCAGAGGTGGCAGCTTCAAACCTAGCCTCGGCCAAAAACTGCAAAAAAAAAAAAAAGAAAGAAAGAAACAACTATGAGGAAACCAAATAAAAATCTCTTTCTGAGATTCAGAGATTGTTTTTAATTATAAAAGACTTTTCAGCCATAAGCATGGTATGTTTTTCCATTTGTTTACCTGTTCAGCTATTTCTTTTCTTAGAGTTTCATAGTTCTCTTTATAGAGATCTTTCACAGCCTTTGTTAGGTAGACTCCCAAATATTTCATCTTCTTTGGCACTACTGTGAAAGGAATAGAGTCTTTGACTGTTTTTTCGGCTTGGTTGTTGTTAGTGAATATAAAAGCTACTGATTTATGAGTGTTGATTTTGTAGCCTGATACACTGCTGCATTCCTTGATCACTTCTAAAAGTTTTATAGTCAAATTCCTGGTGTTTTCCAGATATACAATCATATCATCTGTGAAGAGTGAAAGTTTAATCTCTTCTGACCCTATGTGGATTCCCTTGATCGCCTTTTCTTCCCTAATAGCAGTGGCTAAAACTTCCAGTACAATGTTACAGAGCAATGGAGACAATAGGCAACCTTGCCTGGTTCCTGATCTAAGTGGGAATGGTTTCAACTTAACTCCATTTGATACAATATTAGCTGTGGGTTTGCTGTAGATGGCCTCTATTAGTTTAAGAAATGTCCCTTCAATACCAATTTTCTTTAGTGTTCTAATCATGAAGGGATTGCTGGATATTATCAAAAGCTGTTTCTGCGTCAATTGAGAGAATCATATAGTCTTTATTTTTTAATTTGTTTATGTGCTGGATTACATTTATAGATTTACATATATTGAACCAGCCTTGAGATCCTGACCTTACCTCTTTCATATTTACATGGATGGAGCTGGAACACATTCTTCTTAGCAAAGTATCTCAAGAATGGAAGAAAAAGTATCCAATGTATACAGCCCTACTATGAAGCTAATTTATAGCTTTCATATGAAGGCTATAACCCAATTAGAGCACAAGAAGATGGGGAAAGGGGTAAGGGAGGAAAGGGGAGGGGGAGGGGAGTGGAGAGAGGGTCAATGGTGGGATCACACTTATGGTGCATCTTAGAAGGGACAGGTGAAAGCTACTAAATGCAGAACACAAATGTTTTCACACAATAAATGAAAAAATCCCATGAAGGTTATGTCAAACAGTTGGATGAAAATGTTTCAGATTGTATATGAAGCCCGCACACTGTACCCCATGATTGCACTAATGTACACAGCTATGATTTAATAAAAAATAAAAATAAAAATAAAAATTGATTACCAGTTGTTAAATAAAAAAAAAATTGTCGATTTAAAAAAAAACAAATGGCAGAAGGAAACAAGTGAGCAACTCTCTATGACCTTTCCAAGTTCTCTGAAGCTCATCATAAAAGGGGGACATCTAGGAGAACAGGGAGTCTGCTAGGGGGCTGGGCTGGGCTGAGGAGGGAGAGGAAACATGGCCAGCTGTTCCCAGCTATGTCCTCCAATCTTCCAAAGGGCTTACCTCTTTGTCACAAGTGTTACCTCTTAGTAGGCCCCAGCTTATGCTGATTCCCCATTGTTTGAAGATGTGGCTTTTCCTTCTTCACAAATAATCTGAGCTTTATGCCATGTAAGTTTAAGGTCCAGGTAAGGGTCCCCCTTTTCACTGAAACTGCCTAATTATGAGGGCACCAGGCAATGGGCCCAACAGACCCATCTATTCAATAACCAATTCTACCCTTCCCCGAAAGAGTGTCAGCAGAAGGCTTTGGCACAAATGAACAGAACTAGAGCCACTTTTTTTCTAAGTAGGCACTCACTTGCTTTTCAGGTCACCACCATGGACAAATGTTTCCCATCACCCACACTGAACATTAGTACAATTCTCCAATATGTGCCCAGATCCTAGAGCACCCTAAAAACCCCTAAATTGTTGATTTTAAAGCAGATGGAGACCGCAGGGGTCATGTGGTCCACCCAACATCTGGAGTGCCAGGTATGGAAGCCAGGATGGGAGGAGAAGCAGGATTCAACCAGTTAAATAAGGAGCCCTTGGAACCCTCCCCTCCTGAAACTTTGCTTCTGTAAGAAGAGATCCCACATCCCCCAGCAGATGGGAGCCTGGCAGGAGCCTTTCATCCACCCAACCCCAGTGTCTTCCTGCTGTGTTTGCTTTACACGGTCCATAGTGTTGTTCTGCTTGGTGATTTATTTCCTTTTTCTTGGAAATAAGTATATGATATATTTCCTCTCATGAATCCTGGAAGCCCAATAGGAGGGCTGGGCCCTAAGTCAGTGTTAGAAAATCTATTCTTTCCAGCAGGAAACAGAAGGCCTTTTGCTAGACTTGGATTTTCACTCTCCAAGACCATTGTTTGCTGTTGTTTCCCTAGCAGCTAGCGCAGCACCTGATTAATGGCAGACATTCATACGTGTGCACTGAGTAAATGAATGAATGAGTGAGTGGATGAACAAATGAATTCATCTAATCTCAGCACTAGGAAGAGCAGAGAAAGGTTTCAAGGCAAAGCTACTCTTAAGCCACCCCAGAGAGAAACACCTTGCTCCTAGGTTAAAAACTTTTCAGAAATCCTTCAATTCCTCTCAGCCATCACTGTCCCATTTAATAACCTCTGCGCTGTGAAGAAGGTCTGCAATCCCCCATCCTGCACTGCTGGGCACCCCCATTTACAAATGGCAGAAGGAAACCAGGGAGCAACACTCGATGACCTTTCCAAGTTTTCTGAGGCTCATCATAAAATGAGCTACAGCATCTGAGGAGGACATTTGGAGAACAGGGAGTCCCCTGTGGGGGCTGGGCTGGGCTGAGCTGGGCTGAGGAGGGAGAGGAAACACACCAGCTGTTCCCAGCTATGTCCTCCAATCTTCCAAAGGGCTTACGTCTTTGTCACAAGTGTTACCTCTTTGTAAGGCCCCGGCTTATGCTGATTCCCCATTGAAGATGTGGCTTTTCCTTCACAAATAATCTGAAAATCCTTCAGGGTAACACTGTGTTTCTACCTCTCCCACAGTCACACCTGTTCTTGCCCATCCCCTCACTCTCAGGCAAATCGAGCCAAAGTCGGAGCTGTCATTACTGAAGGAGGTCGTGGAAACCCAGAAGTAAAATGAAATGTCCAAGGACAGGAAATGAGAAGGTAACCCGGCCGGATTTCCACCTCGGGGCCCTGCCTATCAACAGCCAGGACTCTTGTGAAGAAATAAGCACATCTGATCCTTAGCGGAGAAAAGGATCCTCCAGAGATTCTAAAGACAGACATTTGTGGGGAACCTGAGGCCTTCTTATTTTAAGACTGTTCTTTTTTAAGCACCAAAGGAGGCAAGAAAACCATCGTCTTTCTCTGCCATACCCCTTTTAATAAAAAGATTTGTTCTACAAAATTTGGAATCAGTCAAAAGGCCACACTTAAGGACCCAGAAGGCCATGTGTGGCCGTAAGGATGCAGGTTCCCCACCCCTGCATGGACTCTTGACCCTACATGACCCTGAGTCAGGGGTGTGGGGTGAGGAGCACTGAGGAGGTTTGGGTTTCTAAAGAGCCCACATGGGAACCTCGAGGCCTAGGCTGCCTGTCCCTCCTCCTGCCATCCATGCCTTTCCCCTCCAACTCAAGTCAGGTTCCAAAGAACCCCACTCCCACTCCCCTGCCCCCATCTCCCTCTAATGAGGCAGGTTGCTGCCTACAGACCACAGGGCAGAGGAAGCAGGAATCTCAGGAAAACCAGAGATTCAGGGCATTAGAAGCAAGCAGCAGGAGGCATCCCAGAGACTCCTATTCACCCACCCTTCTTGGGTCACAAAGGAAGAAACAGACCCCTGAGAACCTGAAAGTCAGGGTTCTTTTCTACCTTCAAGTTCCAGGCAACCAGGCCAGTGAGTCAGCCACTCACTGAAGCCTAGAGCCTCCTGCCCAGAGAGGAGGAGCCCAGAGGAATGCATTGGACCTGACATGCCCCATGCTCCTGTGCTCTCGGTGGCCCTGGGGTCCTTAGAAAAGGCCACCCCCCTCAACAGGCAAGCACAGATTGGCAGAGGGAGCCTAAAGGCAGAACTGGCCTAGGAAACGTTGTGAAATCGCCAAAGAAGGGGCCACAATGCCTCTAGCCTTGCTTTTGGCCACCTCTAAAAAAAATATTAATGACCTACAACCCTTACATGGATGCATATTTAAAATATATCTGGGCTAGGTGCACTGGCTCACGACTATGATGCTAGCACTCTGGGAGGCTGAGGTAGGCAGATTGCTCAAGCTCAGGAGTTCAAGACCAGCGTGAACAAGAATGAAACTCTATCTTTTTTAATATAGAAAGAATTAGATGGGCATTGTGGCAGACAACTGTAGTCCCAGCTACTTGAGAAGCTGAGGCATAAGGAACCCTTGAGCATAAGAGTTTGATGTTGCTGTGAACTGCAATGATGCCACAGCACTCAATCCCAAGGCAACAAAGTAAGACTCTGTCTCAAAAAACAAAAAAAGAAAATATATCTGTATAATTATTGTCAATTTGTAAAATTAAATTGAAAATAAAAGAAAGAAAATAAAGTTCAATTGTAAACTAGTCCTCAAAACTAAGCCTCAAGAAGACAGAGCAATGGGCAAAGAGTGGCCTGACATCTCACACCCAGGTAGTCACCTCACCTGTGTGAGGCTGTACCACCAAGGGTCCTCTGGGGAGCCCCACAAGATGAGCCCCTCTCCAGTGACTGTCTAGTTGACATTCTATGTCTAGGGGGCTTCATCTCTGAAGTTCTGTTAGACCACACCAAAACAAGTTATTTTTTAATGTAGATAATTTTTGTGGATTTTTGACCCAAGCAAACCTCTGGTTGGGAAAGAAGTGTATGGGCAGGAGAGGGGAAGGCAAGAAGTTCCCAGAAGACCTTCTGTCTGTCCTTAGGAAAGCAGATCAGGGAAGAGCCTGGGCCCAAGCCCTTTGAGGGGTGAGTATAGAGGTCAACCCTTAATAGTGGTGGCCCTTACTATTTCATGTGACTTCCTCAATTCTACCCAGAAAGTCCAAGGAGACCCAACCCCAGGAAGCAGTATTTTTTTTCCCCTCAAGGAGCTTGTAGTTAGCAGGGGAGACGAGACAGAGCCAGCTTCTTGCTATGACAGTGAAAATCTTGGTTCCTTAACCAGCCCCTAAGTCCCCCATGAGCAGGGCTGCCCTTGACATCTACTGTCCCCAACGTCCATTCGCCTGGGCCTGGCAGGAACAAACAGGGCCCAGAGACCACAGGGTGAGTCCTGATTCCTGGATGCCTCAAATGGTGGAGCAGCCAAGGCCCTAAAGAAGCCGAGTATGGGTACCACCCCCAGATGGGCACTCGTCCATGAAGGTGGGAGCTTCACAAACATCAGGAGCCTGGGGCATGTCTAGGATACAGCTTCCCAATCTGCAGAGTACAGGACTTGGGCTTTGCTTCTCTGCAGCAAAGGAGGTGGAAGAATTAAGAGCACTCATCTTCACACCCACATTCAAAGCCCAGGGAAGGACAGCACAGCAAAGCCACATTCACTCAGATTCTGCTAATTTTGACTATGTTGTGATCCCTATTCATTCAGTCCACAAATATTTATTGAGCATTTATATGAGCTCTGAGCCATGCACTGGGGAAGCCACAGTGAACAAATCAGGCAAAACTCATACCGTGTGAGCCTCTGTTCTGCTAGCAGGAGAGCCCAGCCTCACCTTGACTTCACCACACCCTTTCTATAGGTGTGGGAAGATCTCTGTGGACCCCACACAAGACCTTGGAGTCTGGCTGACCCTTTGCCACTATCTCATCCTGTGAATCTTCCCATTCAGGACTCAGTTTCCACTTCTGCAAAATGGAAGGGCCTATGGAACACATCTCTAAGATTCCTCTTGGCTTTTGTTTGCTGTGCTTCTAGGATTTAAAGAAAAGACCCAGAGGGGAGTGTTGAAAAGAGAAACTTGCAAAGCACTCTGACCACCTACATAAGTTCAATTGAAGCTAGTGTGGCCAATACAGGGCACTGTTATTTGTTTAACGAAGGAAGTTCCCAGTGGGCTAAGGCTTTAAAGCTTTCATTAGTCCAAACAGTGAGACTTGGTTGTGCCACCATGTACTTGGGTGGCTCCCATGCTGCTCTTCAGGGTTTTCAAAGACAAAAAATCCTTGGAGCACAAGGAGGATTTACAGGCAGGATTCCAGGCTTTGCTAATGAGTGGGCCAAAGCCCTGGGAGCCAGCCAGACTCTGGGGCTTTGCGGGGGGATGGGCTCCTCACATACCCACCCTCCCCACAACACACTCTTGGAAGGCAAGCATCTTGTGTCCTGAAGGACTCTGCTAATGGGCCTTAAGGCAATAAAGTCAAGCCTAAGAAATCTTAGGTAGAACCCAGCTTCCTCCTAAATGCTGGAGGGAAAAGGTGGCCTCCCCAGGAATCCATCCCAAGGCCTGCCAGGGTCCACCTCGAGGCCTGATGAAGAAAAGATTAACCTTGAAGGGGGCAGCTACTACCCGCAACCCACTTGTCACCTTAGACCTGCCTCCAAGCCCAGAGACTGGGGCCTCCCCGTCACAGCCCCACATGAGAGGGAGTGGAAAGCAGGTACCTTTGGCAGGCCAGCTACAACCAAATTCAAGCTCCATTTTGCTTGCAATCTGTAAATGCCTTTGAAATCCTTCAGGGACATAAACGAGCTATTATTTTCAATGCTGCCCTATTTCTTAATTTCTGTAAGTGGGGAAACGGGGCATGAAGCATATAATAGGATCATGGAAATTTGAGCTAAAAGGGATTTTCCAAAACCTATCACCCAACCCCCTCATTTGCTAGTGCAGGAGACCAAGGGCCAGGGAGGGTCAGAGACCCACTCACCCAGAAGCACACAGCCAGCAGGGCGGGAGAGCGCGGCTTGTGGCAGCCCCTGGTTGGTACCTGGGGAGGGGGTATGCCTTGACCTCCAGGCCAGTGTGCTCTGCCCTGAGAGGGACAGGTGGCTCCTTGGAGGGGAGGGACAGAGGGCTTTCTTCACTCTCCTTCCATAATCATGTTATTCTCAGTAGCTAACAGGGAACAAAGGAGCCAACTGGAATGAGCATGACGATCTTCCCAAGGCTCCAGAAGAAGCTGTGGAGGGCAGCTGCGTGGCCGGGCACAGAGAGGAGCTTTGCTTTGCACTGCGGCTCTCCTTGTCTCTTTCTTTTTCTTTCTTTCCCTTTTCTTTTTTGGGTATTGTATCATGTGCCAATAATATCCAATCAGATATTACTATACATATGTGCATATACAGAACATAAACCCGCATGCTCCCGTACCCGTACACAGAGAATGACGTCTATGCCATTATAACAATTACAAGTTCTTTTTTAGAAGAGCAAGGCTACAGGGATCAGCTGAAATTTCACTTTGGAGAGCAAGGTTGAAAGTCCATCTTTGCCTTTCAGAGCCCAGCTTAGAGGACCCAATGGTCCTCGGGAAATTCGTTCAGAAGGTGCCGCCTAATCCAGCTAGCCGAGAGTCGGTGCAGTGCAGGCATCAGAGCAAGTGCGGTCACACCCCAGCTAGCAGTGTGATCTTAGACAAGTTGTGTCCTCTCCCAGCCCCGGCCTGGAGCAGCTCACTGAAAGGTCCGCTGGAGCTGGAAACTTTTCTTAGGTGCAGAGCCCTTCCTGCACACGTAGTGTTCTGCGGATGTCCACTTGGAAGGTGGCCTGCTGTGGGGCTCATGCTGTGCCCATGGGCCACATCTCCTCCATAGCTCCACAGTCCCGGGCTCCCCAGAGCAGCCTGAGTATCCCAAGGCTGAGCAGCATTTGGCTCCCTGTCCAGGGTGGGCCCTGCAGCTCTGCCTGTCACTGCCCCAGGTAGAATTCCACACCCCCCTCACGTGCCCAGGTGAGTAAGGCAGTCGGGGTTCTCCTCAGGCTCTCCACCCCAGATCCCCAGGGAAGCTCTGATTCACTTCCCAATGCTTGGGGTCTTTTGCCTGGTGCTGCCTGGTGTTTGGGCCCCAAAAGGGAAAGAGGAGGGAAAGGAGGAGAGGTAGGCTAGAAAGCAGAGTTGCCATGGAAATGTCTTTGAGAAGAAGACACAAGCAACCTGGGTCTTGAGAGCTTCTTTATGAATGAGGCATTTGGAATTCCAATTGCACTTTCCTTCCCAGGTTGGTCCCTGGAAGCAATAAGACTACTTTTCCAGCTAAGCCTGACCTTCAGGCTAGCCTGCTGTCTGTAGAACACTCTCTGTGCTCCTCCATGGCTGGCCACAAACACATATCACACTTCTCTCATTCTAGCAGCAGAAGCGAAGACCCCCAATCCCCTCACACCCTCAGTGAGGACTATAAGTTACATGGAGGAGAGAAGGATAGCCCTTGAATGGACCACACTGCTGGGTGGGAGGATGGCTCTGTCTGGTGGAATGAGCTGCAAGGACTTCTGGAGAGCCAGCATGTGGACTCTTGCATCTTGTGGAATTCTGATCTAGAGTGCCCCTCACCAGGTGAAATACTAAACATGACTATGGTAGAGACCTTGAGTTGACCCCCAATATCCTTCTTTCCCTCTTTCCATACTTATAGAACACCTTATTCTTAGCCAACACATGTGTATCTGGAATAAAGATATTTTCCCAGCTCCCTTGCTGCTAAATGTGACCATGTGACTAAAATTTGCCCATTAGGATTTATGTAAAAATGGTACATGCAATTTTGAGAAAGTGCCTTAATTTCAGAAGGCTTCCCCATCCCTTCCTCCTTTGGCCGGAATGCAGACAGAAGGGCTGGAGCCTTTGTAGCCCTTCTGACCCATGAGTAACTTTGGGAAGGAAAGTCATGAATGGCAGAATAATATGTAGAAGGAGCCTGAGTCTCTGACCCTGTGGAGCACAATACCAGCTCTAGACTGCTACCTCCAGACTTCTTCCTATATAGGCAAAAGAAAAAAAAAACTGCAGATTTTAAACCAAGAAGAATGATAGCTAACACAATCGCCTTTCAGATGGAGTCCATGCAGCCTCTCAGGCCTCAGTTCTCCTGCTCTAGCCCCACCAGACTACTTTCTGATTCCAGGACAAGCCATGAGGTCTGGCCTCCAAGATGCTACTCTGTCTGCTGAGAACTCTTTTCCCACTCTATCTGGCTAACTCCTCCTCGTTGATCAGGCCCCCTTATGTGCTACCCTTTTCAGGAGGGCTTTACCTGCCCCCAAAACAGCTGAAATCCTGGTTATGCCTTCCCAGAGCTGCCTCACACCCCCTTTGCGGTGTTATCACTTTGTAAACTCCTTACATAAGATCCTCCCAGCAGAGAGAGACCAAGGGGCAGCCTTGCCCACCCTCATTCCCTGGGCCTGGCATAGTGCTTAAATCGTGGAGTGGACGTTCAGGTTGTTGGACTGAACTAAATTGTGCAGTTCTAGCTTCTGGACAGCAGTTCACATGTTCCTCTCCTGTGAGCCCTGGAAAGTTAGAGGATATTACTCTTGTGCAGAGGACAACTGAGGCTGGGAAGGGGAAATGACTTGCCCAAGCTTTGTGTCGGCTCAGTGCCAGGACCCAAACCCAGCTCTCCTGACCTGCAGTCAGGAAAAGGGGTAGGGGACCTGGGGTTCTGCAGGGACAAGATCCCGGCATAAGACCCTTCTTGCCGTGGTAGCTTTTTAAGTCAGAAGTATATTTCTTATGAGCCTGCGCTGAGCAGGCCCCTCTCTAGGCACTGGAGAGACAGTGATGACAAGGTAGACGCCATCCTGTCCCCGGATTGTCCCTGAGCATGTGAGAAGGAAGGGGTAGGAAGAGAAGCTGGTGGGTGTAGGGACAAGGAGAGGAATGTGATCAAGGGCTAAGGGCCCTGGGCTTTGGGAGACATGTTAGCTCATCCTCTGAGACCAGGTGACAGTCACTCCTCTTTCCTCTCCAGCCAGCACACATGAGGAAGGACTCAGGGAGGCTGAGATCACCCCAGAGTCCCAAGGCTTCATATGGGGAGGACCAAATAGGTTACCTTTAGAATACTTGGCCTTCGTGCTTGCCAGCCTCACTTTACTGCATTCACCATCCAAGAAGGCAGCTCCGACCAGGTCCATGGAGCCTGCTCCCATGGCTGGGGGTGCTTTGTGCGTCCCTGCGTCTACCGTGCTTCACTTGCTCACTTGCTTATACTCTGTCCTCCTCCCCAGGTACCTGGGTCCTCCCAAACCATTCCTGGAGCCTGCTTTCCCGGTCACCCGGCCCTGCAGGGACCCATGTCCCCTCTTCTGAGCCCTTGTAGCCTTCACCGGCTGTCCTGCTTCCTGAGGTCGCACAATTCCTCCTTACCGTGGTTGAGTTATGTCCCCCCCACCAAAAGATAAGTTGGAATCTTAACCCACAGTACCTGTGACATTGGGAATAGGATCTTTGTAGATACACCCAAGTTCAAAGGAGGTCATACTGCATTAAGGCGGGCCCTAACCCAACGACGAGTGCCACTATAGGCCACATAGAGACACTGAGACATGAGTAGAAAACACCACATGTGGACAGAGGCAGGGACAGGAGTGCAGCGTCTAAAGTCAGGGACCCCCCAGGACCAGCAGCAACCACCAGAAGACAGGAGAGGTGAGGAAGGCTTCTCCCTGGGGCCTTCAGAGAACACCTGGACTTCAGGCTCCTGGTGTGCAGAAGTCTCAGAGAACATGTCTGTTGTTTAAGGCACTCAGTTTGAGATATTCTGTCACAGTACCCACATAAAGCCAACACGATCCCTGGCACAGATGAAGTCCTGTCTCCCTCACCAGATGGTGGCTCCCATGCTTCAGGTGGGGTCTTGCACCATCAAGCCCAGGACCCCTCAGGAAGATGTGACAGAGAAAGACTGGTGGCTTGCCCAAGAGTCACCAAACACTGGGGACAACCACTGGGGAATGTTCCTTCACAATTGCCTGGGATTCTGGGAAAGAAATCAGGCCTTCTGCAGCATAGGCCACCAACACTGAGCCGTCCCTGCTGTTCTCGCTCCTGTTCTTTCCATTCCTGATCCTCATCCCACGAATATGTACTTGTGGATCATCAGTTCACTCTCCATCGCCTCTGCCAGACCGTGAGCTCCACCAGGCCAGGGACCTCATGGGTTCCATTCACTGCCGTGTGTGCCAGAGCTTGGTCTTCACTAATTGTGACAAATGCCACCTCCAGAGAAAGGGCCTGGGGGTAAAGGTGAGGTGGGAGGACAGGAGGGACATTGACTATTCAGCCAGGCATCTTCCACATTGTTTGTAGTTTTCCTGTGTGCATTTCTTTCTTCTTTAATGACAAAGCAACTAGCTCATATTTAAAATCCACAAATACATAAAAATACAGATTGCTACTTCAGAAAGGTGGGTCTGATGTGGGTTTGGGAATGTGGAGTTTTCAGGGTCCCCAGGTAACCCTAATGACAGCTGTGACAACTGGACTCAGTGGCACAGGGCATGAAAAGGCACCTTTTCCACCAGGGCACCATCTGGCTCCAGAGGAAGCCCCTCTAACCTTAACCTCCAGAGTTTCAGTCTTTCTGTCTCCTGCATCATGACCAGATGTGACCAAGGTCTAAAACCAGGGGCCTTCTGTGCAGTTCTAGCTTCTGGACAGCAGTTCACATGTTCCATGGTGCGGTGGTTCACTCCTGTAATACTAGCACTCAGGGAGGGATAGGTGGGTGGATTTCCTGGGCTCAGGAACTCAAGACCAGCCTAAGCAAGAGCAAGATCCCATCTCAAAAATAACCAGGCATTGTGGCAAACACCTGTAGTCCCAGATACTTGGAAGACTGAGGCAAGAGGATCGCTTGAGCCCAAGAGTTTGAGGTTGCTGTGAGCTATGACACCACATAACTCTACAGAGGGCAACAAAGTGAGATTTGGTCTCAAAAAAAAGAAATAGAGAAAACCTGGGGCAGGTGGAGGGGGTGGCAAGAACAGAGGGCAATGCACAGAGAAGGGCTGGGGATGTGGGGCCCTGGGAGACGGTGCTAAGGCCCCAAGTGCCCTCTCCACCTCAACTCATGTCGGTTAGCTTGAGGAACCCTGATGAAATCTGCATCCTCCCTTCTACGTGTTCGAAGTGAGCCCTCTCGGTGTCCTGACCCAGGAGGTAGCCAAACTACACCCTGCCCATGACAAGGGAGGCAAGATTCCAGCCCTGACATCCACTGGTCTCCCTCTCTCTCTGCCCTTAAATTCAGGGCTGGTTAATATCACATTCGCAACAACGTTTTTCCTGAGTGTCAAACATAAAATAAGCATTCCACCTCTTCCCCAGCACCACCATCCCCTTTCACTGCACTATTCTGCACCATAGCACACGTCGCCACTGACACGCCACCTCTTGTCCTGCTTACTTGGTTGCTGTCTGCCTTCCCCTGCAAGTCTGTAAAGTCAAGTGCCTGTTCACTGCTGCAGCCCTGGCACCTACAACATGCCTGGAACAGGGCTGTCAGGCCACGCGATCAACATTTGTAAAATGAGTGAATGGATGAATGGATGAGCGGACAACAAGGCATTTCTTTTTCAGCTTCTGCATAGCTTCTTCTTGGCACAGAGTAGGGGCTTAATAAATATTTAACTAATAAATAAAGAGGAGAATAAGGGAGGAATGGTGGAGATTTGGACTAGGGCCTGCACTGAGCCAAGTTGGTCCTGGCCTAGGGCCGAGACCTGCCAAGGCCTGGGAACCTGCCAAGAACCAGCCCGGTGCCTTAGACTAGCAGCCCCATCCATTACCACACCTCTACCCACTCAGGCCCTTCTGCATCATTATCATCATCCTCACCATCCATAGCAGGTGTATACAATGAGGCAAGGCCATACTGGATATTTAGGCGCAGAGTCCTGTGGGCACAGCAGGAAATGCAAGGCTTTGGGTCATGTGTGCGAAGCTGGATTGGGGATGGTCTTGAGGGGGTAGCTGTGCTTTTGAGGGGGTTAGAGATGGGGGGGAGCCAGGGGCCCAGAGTCCTGCCAGAAGGTCAGATAGGCGTGGGGTGTAGAGGCAGCAGAGGCCCAGGGAAAGGACAGCCCAGGACATAAACACCATGGCTGTTGCGGGAGCAAGAGAGAGGTCAGTATTCCTGAAGATCACGAAGTGTCTGAAAGATTGGGGTCCTCAGGTAGGCGCAAAAAGGGTGCTTGGACAGCTGGTTGAAGGAGGGAGGGAAGGATGAGGAAATTAGTGTTTTTTCTAGAATATTAACTCTGGGGCACTTCTGTCCTTTCCAAACCTTTTCAGACAGCCAGTATCTCCTGTGATCATCACCAGGGCCTAGAGAGTGAAGCAGAAAGAGGATCCTTATCTCATTGGACCAGAGAGAAGCCCAGGGAACCCTCAAGAGAGGAGAGCCAGGCTGGTCCTTTTTGTGTTCATCCTCCTGAGTTCTTGGGTGTGAGTGGTCATATTTAAAATGTTAACAACAAGATGAAGGAGGATGCCTATGGTGAAAAGAAAACTAGACCTTATAAATCACAAACATGGCACTAAGTTTATTTGTGGCCCCCGACACTTTGTGTATGGAGCACATAAAAAAGAATGCCAGATGTCGTCAACCCTAAGAGACCATCGATGGCACGGTGTGCCATCACTTTATGAACCACTAAAAGATTTTAAGAGGCAATTAAAGTAGGACACACTCTCATAAGACACACCCCAATTTCCAGGATGTGTGATGTAATAGTGTGTACATTTCAAATTTGTACTGACGCTGCAACTGGCAGGGATATGTTCTTTGGAAATCCTAAAGAGGAGTGGTGCCTGTAACTCAGTGGGTAGGGCGCCGGTTACATACACTCAGGCTGGTGGGTTCAAATCCAGCCCAGGCCAGCTAAAACAACAATGACAATTGCAACAAAAACCAAACAACCAAAAAAAAAAAACAAAATAGCCAGGCATTGTAGTGGGACCTATAGTCCCAGGACCTATAGTCCCAGGTACTTGGGAGGCTAAGGCAAGGGAATCGCTTAAGCCCAAAAGTTTGAAGTTGCTGTGGGCTGTGATGCCACAGCACTCTACTCAGGGTGACAGCTTTAGACTGTCTCAAGATTAAAACAAACAAACAAACATAAAACCCTGAAGAGGGTCAGGGAGAGACCCCAGAGATACTCTAACCAATTCTCAAGTCTCTTTAAAGGTTTCTCTAGTCTGACTTATAGGGAAATTGAGAACTGTCTTGCCAATAGTGCTGTTGGCTTTGGTTATGTACAGACCTTGAGCTTGTGTCCTCCCCTCCTGTGCTTTGTGCATAGGGAAGCTCATCTTTGCAGCCCACACATACGAATGTATCACAATGGTTTACAAACCTGTATTGGTTGATCATCCCAACCCTAGGAGGTGTGTCTGATTTGCCCACACTTGTGGAGCTGGTAGCTGATCCCTAAGCCACCAATCTCTAACCGGGCAAAGGTCCCGCCCCATCAGAGTTGTCCCCTCAAGAAATGTCCCCCTCCACGCTGGTGCCTCTGCTAACATGTGTGCCCTTCTCTGGGCCTTCCCCAGACTCGGTGACTGCAGTGAGGTAAATAAAATAATTCATAAGTTGGGGCAGAAGGACGAGAAGAGAAGCAGACAGCACCATGACTCTGTGACCCCTGACCCCCCAGCTTCAGAGTGAGAGTGGAGACTGAGATGTGGGGACCTCATCTTCAGCGCTACTAAGTGACATTGGCCAAGTCCCATCCCCTCCCTATAAAATGAGGGGTAAGTGATGGGCAAAATAGCTTTGGACTTCTAATAAAAACCCTGAGAGCTGAGTCTTGGATAAGGGGACAGTTACTTGGGGCCCAGGCAGGTTGCTCCAGGGCCAAGATGCAATCCGCATTTCACTGGGAGCCCCTGCTGCACCATCCCCTACCCCCAGGTCTCTAGGCCATCACTATGGGCCATCTGGGCCACTTTATCTCTTCTGCAGAGCACACCTCCTTTCCCTTACAGAGGTAAGATCCGCAGCAGGGGCTTGGTGTGGTGGGCACACACTGGTCTAAAGAGCCAGAGTGAGGTCTTCCACCTGCTGGCAGCTTTGTCCCCTAGGTCCCATCTCTCCTACTCTTTGATTCTCAGGATCCTGCCCAATGCTTCCATTTGTACCGGATTGGAGTGGGATTAAAGGCTTTTTCAGTAACATCCCTTACCAGTGGCAGTGGAGTAGGTGATGGAGAAAACTAGCATTCATTGAGTTCTATGAATGCCAGGCACCTGTGCTGTCCCCACAGCAACCTCTCAAAACATTACAGACCTCGATGTGACACCCCAGCCTGACCCAAGCCAGGCCCAGAATCCAGATATGGCACCAGGTGCCTCCCATGGACTTTCAACAAATCTCCCCCAGCTTCCCAAGGGAGAGGTCACGATTATATCCCCATTTATGAGACGAGAAAACTGAGGCATCAAGGGGTTAAATACCTTGCCCAAGGATGCACAGCTTTTACTGAGGGTCTACTACACACCCGTATCCTGAACTGGGCACTCCACAGTTGTCATCTCACCTTTAGCTGTAACGTTTTACAGTGGTCTTATGGAAGCCAGTCAAGGGACAGGATTTGTGCTTAAATGAGAGAGCACACCCAGCCAAGTCAGGACTGGTGCTTGACACCAACTTGGACGATGTGTCCTCACTCCTGCCTGGGGGCTGTCTTTGCACATACGGGCAGAGCTCTGGAGGCTGTGCCAGCTCCACCCATGGTACCCCTAAAGCAAGGAAAGTGGACAAAGGGCAAGCTTTACTCAGGATGAAGTCAAGGCCCGAGGTGTAGGTCCTAAGAACCAACTGAGGCAGAGATGACTGCTTGACCCCCAGCCCTGTCATCTGTTCTCTCCTTCTATGGTAATAGAATCCCCAACTTAAGCTGGGCACATGCCTTCCAGAATAAAGACTACACCTCCCAACCTCCTTTGCAGCTAAGTACAGTCATGTGATGAGGCTCCAGCCAATGGGATATGAGTGGGATGGCTTGCTCTTCCTGCCTTTTCCCTTCTTCCTCTGTCCTGTTGTTTGGAGAGCAAACATGGGGTGTGCCATCCTGGATGTGCCTAAAAGAACCACACCCTCAGGAGGGTAGTGTAACAGGAGAGGAGCACCAGCATCCCTGATGTCAAGCACCTGCCTGCCACCTCTTCCCACTGGCTCTGGGCTGTTCTGAGAATTGATATCCTTTTAAGATGCCTTTATTTTGCATCTCTGCTATAAGAGCCAAACTTACATCCTACTCAATAAACCTGCTTCATCAGGCTGGCCCATTAGAATCTCCACAGCAGTTGTTATCAGATTTGGGAGTTCTGCTTGGTCCACATGAATTAAGCTCAAAGGCAGGGGGATGTGTGCCCAAAATATCCAAAGCAAAGGAAGACTACATTAATGAGAGTGTAGATGTGATTCTAGACAGGGAAGGGAGTCTGATGGAGACCATGCTGGCTTCCCCCAGCTGGGGTTCATGGAGGTGAGCCCCCTGGACGGGCCCCAAGGCAGCTCAGGAGCAGGTTAGCCTGGAGGGCTCTCAAATGTCTCTAGCAGAGTCCTACAAAGGCTGCTGAGAGCAGATGGTGAAGAAGGGAAGGCCAAGAGCTGGGAGGCAGAGGACACAGAGCTGCCATCCTGGGAGACAGGCCCAGAAAATGCAGGAAAATAGGCAAGAAGAAAGGAAACTCCCCATTGGCCACTGACATCCATCAGGGCAGAACAGGAATCAGACCTTCGTCCCATTTTTTTTTTTTTTTTGTAGTTATTTTGGCCAGGGCTGAGTTTGAACCCGCCACCTCCAGTATATGGGACTGGTGCCCTACTTCTTGAGCCACAGGCGCCACCCTTGTCCCCTTATGAATACCTCCCCCACTGAGCTACAGTGACAGGGTCTGCCAGGCCACCAGGGGAGAAAGATTCCATTGCATTCTGAAGGCTGCTCACTCCAGAGGCCCCCAGGAAAATATGCCCTGAGACTGCTTAGTGCACGAAGCAAGGGGACCCCTTTAACGCTTGACATTCTTGGAATAGAATAGAACCTCACACCAATAGATGCACTGTCTGCTGAGGGACACAATGTCTGTGTGCAGCAGATTCCTGGCTGGCCCTGGCCCCAGGTTGAGATGGCAGCCTCAGGTTGAGATGGCACCCTTCATGAGAAGGGACATGAGCTTGGGATCTGAGCCTGACTATAAACCCAGGCCTCAGTTTCTGGGCTGTGTAGCTGAGAATTGTCTGTTGCATGGCTTCAGTTATCATTTGATTGGGTTTAATAAAAAGTAACCCGGCTCGGCGCCTGTGGCTCAACGGGCTAAGGCGCCAGCCATGTATACCTGAGCTGGCGGGTTCAAATCCAGCCCGGGCCCGCCAAACAACAATGACGGCTGCAACCAAAAAATGGCCGGGCGTTGTGGCGGGCGCCTGTAGTCCCAGCTACTTGGGAGGCGGAGGCAAGAGACTCGCTTGAGCCCAGGAATT
>CAUYRH010042016.1:0-17843 GCA_963574655.1 Perodicticus potto | reverse complement strand
CAGCTCACGGCAACCTCCAACTCCTGGGCTCAAGCGAGTCTCTTGCCTCCGCCTCTCAAGTAGCTGGGACTACAGGCGCCCACCACAACGACCGGCCATGTTTTGGTTGCAGCCGTCATTGCTGTTTGGCGGCCCAGGGCTGGATTCGAACCCGCCAGCTCAAGTGTACGTGGCTGGCGCCTTAGCCTGTTGAGCCACAGGCGCCAAGCCGGAAAATGTGAGCTCTTATAACTAACTTGTTCTATACAAATCTGTTATCTTTAGGTTAGAAACAAACTTAAATTAGTGGTCTAGGTTACACAGTACACATGCTGAGGAAAATACCAGCTCCCTTGAAACCTCTTTCCCAAGCCGTGCTTCCTCTCAGAGCTGGGGAAGTTAGCTTTGCACTCTAAATGTGTCTGTGATTGACCTTTACTTTTTGGCCGGATGGTGCTTTATTTTTGGCTCTCTTCTTACTGAAGAAATGCTCCTGGGCGGTGTCTGTGGCTCAGTGAGTATGGTGCCGGCCCCATATACCCAGGGTGGCAGTTTTGAACCCGGCCCTGGCCAAACTGCAACAAAAAAATAGCTGGGCGTGTGGTGTGTGCCTGTAGTCCCAGCTACTGGGGAGGCTGAGGCAAGAGAATCGCCTAAGCCCAGGACTTGGAGGTTGCTGTGAGCTGTGTGACACCACGGCACTCTACCGAGGGTGATAAAGTAAGACTCCGTCTCTATTAAAAAACAAAGAAAAAGAAAAAGAAATGCTCCTGGTGCATATCCAGGCCCACTTGGAAGTGAGCAGAGGGTGTGTGAGTTTTTCTCATGACTGTCATTAATGGCTCACTTGCCCACAAAGAGACCTTATTGACGTTTCTCAGAAGTAAATTTTTGACCCAATGAAGACCCAGACAAGAGTCACTTGGGTGCAAATCGTCACTGAATGTTTGCTTGATCAGTGGCTTAAGTGACTGTGAATTGGTAGGGAGGTCATAGATACCTTTGAGAAGCAGAAACCTTTCCCTAGAAAAGTGTATAAAATTTTGCTCATGATTTTAGAGAATTTAAGAATTCCAGATTAAAGAACTGTGAACTACAATAAAATTAGATTAGAGAGAGAATGCGAAGAGCTTCTGTTTGATTTCTGTTGTTCTTTGGGTAGAGAACAGAGCTTTTTCTGGCTTAGTCAGGTTCTGAAAGGCTCTGTCTGCCCTCTGTGGGCTAGTATCATCCCTTCCCCAGCACTGACAAAGAGGAGGGGCTGCCTTCAGAGCCAGAAGAGCAGAATACAGGGCAGAATTGGGGCAGGGGGGAGTGCTCAGTTGATGGATGTCAGCCTTTATTCTGTTGAGGTAGGTAGAGGGCTGTCCCTATTTCTGCTAGCCATTTCGGGGGTGGGGGGAGCAGCAAGCAGCAGTGACCCATGTGTTGGGAGATGAGCTGTCCACAGCCTACCCAGCACTCACTGAGCCTCTTCCCCTTTTTGGAAAGGATTATGGGCCTGAGATCCTAGGTCAAGGTACATGGACTCTGGCCTTGCTCTCTTCTTGATTGATTGGAATTGATTTTGGGGAGACACGGATCTGCCCCAACTCCTAGTTTCCCTTGCAGGCCTGCCATATGGCGAGGTCTGAGGCCTGCAGTTTCAACATGCAGAAAGCAAGCATGGCTCGCCTGAGCTCCAGACGGGAGGCTGCTCCCCTGTTACCCACATTACATAACTGACTTGAGAGGTCCCACCCCTCTCTATGGAACTGGAAGTCGGCAGAGCCTCTGCCCTTGGAGAATGGTAGGAGGAGGGAGCCCCTCTCCTCCCAGAGGAAGCTGGGAGAAAGTCTTCTACTTTCATGTTCTCCTTTTGCTGGTCATGGGGGCTTTTGTAGTTCACAAACTTAAACGTCTTTTGTTTTTGGAGGTCAGAAGCACTAAATGGTTAGAATGGAGAAGTATGGCCAGAGTTCAAAGGTGGGCGGTGTGTCCCCCCCTCTGCCAGCCACAGGGTATCTCCATGCCCTCCACCCCAACCCGAGTTACTGCCCTGAGACCAGAGGTGACTCTGGCAACAGAACAAACAGGAAGGCAGAAGGATATTACCAAATACTGAAGCTGCCACCACCCCAGCCAAAAGAACTCTTATTAGCACCAAATAACCAAGTACCCCTGGGAAGAGCTAGACCTTAAACCTAGTAGTGAGGGGGTATGATTATCAGCCAGTCACAAGCCGGAATGGGGACAGAAAAGTGATGCCTAGAGGAGGCTGAGCTGCCCCCTGTGTCACAGGCCTCACCCTGAAGGCCCGATACAGGGAGAGCTTTTTGCTGGACTTGCCTTGCAGTCTCAGATTATCCCCCTTGCATGTGATAATGACTGATGTTGTGAAAGAGCGGCCCTGTGTGTGCATGTGGTGCCTAATGATGGACCTAAAACAAGCTGAGTTTCTGTACCAACAGCAAGTGCACTCTTGGCCTTGGCCAGCTGGTCCAGGGACTGCCCTGGGTCCCTCAGTGCTAATGGCTTCTTGTGCCTGTGCCAGCAAATGCTCCTGTGATTGTACACAGCTTCTAATTGGTCACCCACCACCTGGCAGTATGCCATACATCTGAATGTCCAGTCCCCAGTTGACTTTATTCTGGAGGGTAAAGAACATGCCCATGGGTTCCTGTGCTACTGTGGTGCCCTTTGGGTAGGAGGAAAAATAGTTTCTAGTTGAAAAGCATAGGAGGATGGACCTGAACAGAAGGAGGGTGCTCTAGGGCTGAGATTTGAATCAGGAGGGAGTGTGGGGAGGGGTAGTTATAGATGGGCTAGAATCTTGGGGTTGGGTAGATGGGTGAATAAGTAGGAAACCAGGCCCTCTGATCTCCCTTCTCCTCCTTCTTGGGGTTAGAGCCTACCCACCCTGGCAAGTGTCCCCAGTCCCTTCAGGCCCCTTCTTTGTCTCAGATCCTGTCTTGGGCCCTCCTTTGCCTTTGTAGGGACTTAGAGGGGATAAATTAGTGGGGTGGTTTTGACAGGGGAAGAGGAGGGACAGTGATGTTCCTGCTATCCGTATTCGATCCTGTGCCTGTGTATCACAGACTCATGTTCCCATAAAATCACTATTGGAGGTGGCGTTATTCCCTGGCTGCCCTTGGGAAACTCTTTGACCTGGCATGCTTCAGAAACACCGGGCATTAGAATGACAGTAATAAACAAAAAGAACTATGGCAGGTATGTGTAAGATTTTGATTACCTTCTTGGCCAAGTAGCATTTCATAGGTTGGTAGAAAGGCTAACATCACCGGCTCAGTGCCTGTGGCTCAATAGGCTAAGGCGCCAGCCATGTACACCTGAGCTGGCGGGTTCGAATCCAGCCCGGGCCTGCCAAACAACAAGGACGGCTGCAACCAAAAAAATGGCCGGATGTTGTGGTGGGCATCTGTAGTCCCAGCTACTTGGGAAGCGGAGGCAAGAGACTCGCTTGAGCCCAGGAATTGGAGGTTGCTGTGAGCTGTGATGCCACGGCACTCTATCCAGGGTGACAGCTTGAGGCTCTGTCTCAAAAAAAAAAAAAAAAAAATAAAGGCTAACATCACCTATAACAGTGACACTTTCGTAAAAGATTTTCCAAATACAGCTACCCCTACTTCAAAAGTACACATTTGAATGTGGTCTTTTTCTCACATTTTGTTGTTCATCACAGACATTGTAACCTCTTTAGTGTAATCCCTCTACCCCCAGAAAAATATCAGAAATGAAGTTCTCTGGTGAATCCTAAAAGTTTGTTTCTCTTCAGAGAAACAGCTGAAGAGATCCAGGCATATTAGGTATTAAATCCGTGCTGGACTAAATGCTACCCTGTTTTATGAGAAATGTTTAGTTTGTTATTTTTAAAAAACTTCTTATTTTATACTAAATTTTATAAAATTATCCTAATGGCAAACTCGAGAAATACTCATGAAAATAAGAAAATTCTGAGAGAAAAGAAAGGAGAGGGGCTTGCCAGAGTTAAAAATATATTATAAAATTACAGTAATAAAAGCAGCTTGATACTGTGGAAAAAGTGCTGTATACTGACTCCAGTGTCCTGGGATCCTAGTATTTAGGATGGCAGTACAGATCAGTAGGGAAAGTATTGGTTGCTTACTAAGTAGGTTGAGTTGCTGAGTCACCACTTGGGCAAACAAAATTAAGCAGGATTCCTAATTTATATCTTGCACTAAAATGATGAATGGAGCAAAGATTTTTTAAAATACATATACATCCACAAATCCAGATGAAGGAAAGATAGATGGACTAATTATATAATCTTGAGATGAAGTAGAAATTTCTAAGCATGATACCAGTACTCTTATATTATTTCCTATAGAGTAAATTCCTACTGATAGGTTTGGGGTTATTATTCAGGGTTCCAGCAGGAAGCAAATTCTGCACTTATATGAGTAATCTGAGGGGAGAGTTTGCTGAAGGGAAGATTTATAAAGGTATGGGCCAGACAGAGACAAACCCAAAGGTGAAGTGCAGCACCCCAGGTTGGTGGGATTGGGAAGCTGCTACCCTCTCTGAAGGGGCAAAGGCAGGGAGTAGTCGTCAGAACCCTGGGCAGGGTGGTTGTGGCCTTCAATAAATGAAGGGGACAAATGCCCAACAATGCTCTTCTCCATGTGCCTTCCCATCCTCTCCTCCTTGGTGTATCCCAGTGGCCGTGCCCAGCCAGAAGCTGGAGGGTAAGAGAAGCCATTGACGAAGTTCACACTGATCAGCCCCTCAGGGTAGAGGGTAGGGTGTGGATCCTGGGGGGCCAAACGAAAATGTCCACATGGGGTCAAAAGGATGTGATTTTTTTTCAAGAACTTTAATGCATGTGCTAAGTTTGCCTATGAAAAATGTCATAGTTATTTCTTAATCCCTACTAGCAGTCTAAGAGAGGTCCATTTTCTCAGGCTTCAGCCAACCCTGGGTTCTGTTAACCTAACCAGCATGGCTGGCTCCTTCTCCAGTCTCTGTCAAATGCCACTCAGAGAAACCCTCCCTAACCTCCGTAACCAAAATAGCACCCCAAACCAGCCACACTCCCTCTGACCTATACCTGCTTGATGTTCTTTGTAGCACTAACCACTCTCTGAGATTTGATTATGTGTCTACTTATTTGCCAGTTTCTGCCTGTCCAGTATAAACTCCATGAGAGCAAGGCCCTGGCCTGACTTGTTGAAGCTCCGTCTAGGGCACGACACCTAGTACGTGGTCTGTGCATAATACCTTTTGGTTAAATAAATGATCTGGACCCCAAACCTTGACCACTACCCCTCGGAAAGCATGGTGACTTCTAACTCATTAGCATTTCTAGCAGGTTACTCACATGTTTCACTCACTGTTTGCTTCTTCCCTCCAGCTCCCCTACTTTATGAATGAGCTCACTCTGACGGAACTTGACATGGGGGTGGCTGTGCCAAAAATCCTTCAGGCCTTCAAGCCTTACGTTGATCACCAAGGTAACTCCTAATTGACTCTAGAGAGGGATGGACCATTTATATGAATATTGATGTATTTCCTTTGCTGCAGATTTAATGCCAAGGCTTGTGTTTAGAGGGAAATGGGGACTCCCCAACCATCTTAGTTCAAGTTGAATGTCTTTTGTTCTTAACAATCCCAGCCTTAAACTGATTTGGAATAAATCCTGGTACCCCCTCCTAAGCCTTCTAGTCTCTTGGTATTTCAGGGCCTCCTCCAGCCCAGAGATCCCACAGGTCAGTTGATAGGGCCTGTGCTTTTGTGGGGGTGGCAGGCCCTGCCAGGGCACAAGGCAGTCGGCTGGATTTCAGTTCTTCTCATTTCTCACGGGCCTCATGTGTGCAGCTGCACCGGACCTGACCCTTGCCAGGAGCTGCCTCCCCTTATATGTATTAACATCCTTACCTCCCACGGACATCTAGATTGCAAATGTTTGACCTTCATGTTTCACTCCTCCTAGTAGGTGGTTGGAAAATATACTGTGTATTCAAAGACAGTATTTTCAGAGTAGGGCTCCCTTGTGGAGGAACATTCTCAAATTTGATTTTTTTGGAATCGGGGTCTCACTCTGTCACCCAGGATAGATGCAGTGGCATCATTGTAGCTCACTGAAACTTCACTTTTGGGCTGAAGCAGAAGCAGCTGGGACTGCAGGTGCATGCTAGCACGCCTGGCTAAGTTTTCTACTTTTTTTAAAGAAGTCGTCTTGCTGTGTTGCCCAGGCTGGTCTTGAACTCTGAGCCTCAAATAATCTTTCTTCCTTGGCCTCCCAAAGTGCTAGGATTATAGGTGTGAGCCAATATGCCTGGCCTCAGATATGATTCTTTTTAATATGCTGCTGACACCATATTTATGCCTACTCTTATTGGAGGGGGGAGGAGTTGATTAGAATGTAGAGAGAGTTCAGATAAAATTATGATGATGATGTAAATACTTTTGTGTCATATAATCATAAATATGGTTTAAAAGGACCTTGACAGGGAAGATTTAGTATGCAGGACTTTATTTAAAAAAGGAGAAGTGAACCAGGTAGGCAAAAAGAGCCCATTAGAATGGGGGAAGGTCTCACCCCTTCACTGTAGCCTCCATTCCAATGTGAGCCTTTTCCACTTAAATCAAATTTACATTATTCCTGGCTCAGTGGTTAGGGTGCTGGCCACATACACCAGGGCTAGCGGGTTCAACCCCAGCCCAGGTCTGCCAAACAACAATGGCAACTACAACAAAAAATAGCTGGGCATTGTGGCAGGCACCTGTAGTCCCAGCTACTTGGGAGGCTGAGGCAAGAGAATCGCTTGAGCCCAGGAGTTGGAGGTTGCTGTGAGCTGTCACGCCACGGCACTCCACTAAGGGTGACATAGTGAGACTCTGTATCAAAAAAAAAATTTTACATCATTCCAAAAATGTCTTAGGAACAAGGTAGGGGCAAAAATACTTACACGTCTTCTTTCTTTATTTGTTTGAGACAGAATCTCACTATGTTGCTCTTGTTAGAGTGCAGTGGCATCACAGCTCACAGCAACCTCCAACTCTTGAGCTTAAGTGATTCTCTTGTCTCAGCCTCCCAAGTAGCTGAGACTACAGGCACCTGCCACAATGCCCAGCTATTTTTTTGTTGCAGTTGTTTAGCTGACCCAGCCTGGGTTCTAACCCGCTATCCTCGGTGTATGTGGTTGGCGCCGTAACCACTGTGCTATGGGTGCCAAGCCTAATTACACCTTTTCAAGAGAGTGATAGTTGTTTTAAAGTAAATGTTTTATAAACTTTGTAAATTAGGCCAGGCACGGTGGCTCATGCCTGTAATCTTAGCACTCTAGGAGGCCAAGGTGGGTGGATCAACTGAGTTTACAAGTTTGAGACCAGCCTGAGCCAGAGAGAGACCTCATCTCTAAAAATAGCCAGATGTGTGCTGGGCGCCTCTAGTCCCAGCTACTTGGGAGGCTGAGGCATGAGAGTTGCTTAAGCCCAAGAGTTTGAGGTTGCTGTGAGCTGTGATGCAGCGGCAGTCTACCAAAGGCGACAGACATAGTGAGACTCTCTCAAAACAAACAAAAAAACAAAAATATGGAAATTATAGAAGCTACTTTCAATTTGAATCAGATGGCTCTTGAATCATATTTAGTAAAATCATTTTTCTGCTGTTATGAAGACTTGATGTAAATATGAGTTTTTTAGCACTATAGTTAGCAGCTCTAGCAGATCTCTTTCAATATTTCAGTTGACAATGAACCCATATTTCCAGCTTTTAGCATCACATCAAGTTCGGAGAAAGACAGACCAGATGTTATTTGTGAATCCAGAAGGCTACGTAATAATTACTTGTTGAGATCACCCATAACCCCTCTACCATGTCAATACCTTGATGAATCTCAGTGTTCTTGGGTTTGGTAATTTCTGGTTCACTGAAAGTAAAACTAGAAAAGATTTCAATGCTTTGCAAATGGTTTCTTTAGAGGATTTTTAAACCCATGCCCAATTTTAAAAGATGTACCATCCATGTGTTGACGGCATAGGGAGGCTCTTCACCCCGTCCGTGTGCCGGGGCTGCCCTTATTCCTCTGACTCAGCTGGCCTCTCTGCTGCCCTTTGCTTTTCTCCTCTTTAGAAATTGACTTGTAACAGGCTGGTAAATGATCAGCTAACACAAACGTCCTGAGAATCAGGCTTAAAGAAGGTAAATAATACATGTACATGCTCTGTTTTCTAATGCCGTTAGCAGTCTCTTATCTCAGGACTGTCCTTTGCTGAATTTGTAGAAATTTCTATGGAGAGGGGAACAGAGCCACAGCAGGGCTTTGCAGCATCTGAGAAGTATGCCTGTGGCTGTGAACTGTACAGCCTCTCTAGCAGCTTTGGTCAAACTTTGAGTAAAATTCACCAAACATGTAAGTCTCGTGCTTCCTAACTGCTCCTTCAGAGCACCAGCTGCGGTGGATATTTCACCATACAGATCAAAGCCTTGCTGGTTTCTAAACTGTTTGGGGTTTGTTAGAAAATGTCGCTAAAGAAAGGCATAATAAAGACCCAAAGATGACCAGATGCAATGGTTCACATCTGTAATCCCAGCACTTGAGGCCAGGAGTTCAAGACCAGCCTGAGCACCACAGCGAGTCCCTGGCTTTACAAAAAAATAGTAAAATTAGCTGGATGTGGTGGTACATTCCTATATTCCCAGCCAGTCAGGCTGAGGTAAGAGGATCACTTGAGCCCAGGAGTTGGAGGTTGCAGTTAGCTGTGATGGCACTTCTGCTGTCCAGTCCAGGCAACAAAGTGTGACCCTGTCTCAAAAAATACAAAAGTATATTTCCTGATTTGTGCTCATTTGGATTTGTTTGTTAGAGGCCACAGCTGGTTGGGTTATTCTATCCTCGAGTTTCTCCTCTTGTGGCAGCATGGAGTGCTGGTTCTGAGCTCCAACTCTGTAGAGGAACTGGCCAGGTACACAGCCTCGGGCAAGTTCCTTAACCCCTTGACTTCCTCATCTCTCAAATGGGGATTCTAATGGCAACTACTTCCCAGGATTCAATGAGTCAATACATAGAAGGCAATTAGAATAGCGTCTGGTGCAAGTAGGCACTTTCTGAGTGCTTGCTGTCATTATTGTAACTATGATCTTTGCCACCTCAGAAACTGCTGTTAGTTTAGAATGTGGGTGGTCGTGATGCCCTGTTACCATCCTACTAGGATAAACAGAAAGAAAAGTGCTATTCTTAGCTTTTGTGGTCTTGCTGCTAAGTCAAGTCTGTAGTTCCTCTGAATGAAACCACATGTGTTGGCCATATCAGCCCATGACAGTTCTAGGATGCACACCAGTATCTAGTGGATAAGGGTAAATGACCTTCTTGCCTAGGGCATCCTTACTTCACACCAATGGCAGGTGGCGGAAAGATGGATAAGCTCTTTCCCTTGGAAACTGGCTGTGCCCCTCCTCCCTCAGCTCTGACCCCTCCCCATTCCACACACATCTTGGAACTAGCTCCTCTACCTGTGGGCTAGTTTGGGGCTCTTTTCTTCCCTTTAGGCCGCACAGCAAGGCCCAAAAGTCTGTCTCTATTACTCTTCCCTCCCAGACTGGCTTACTCCTCCCCTGCCTCCTTCAGCTACTGTCACCAGGGCCTGCCTTCTGGGGTCTGCCAGCCAGGGTCTTTCTAATCATTTTTATTAACTCTGTTAGGTCAGTGTTTGCTCATTCATCTATTTAGCAAATATTCATTGTGGGGAAAGCAGGAATATTCAGAAAAGGTAAAAAGGAAAACATTACCCATCATTCCAAGATATGCAGAGTTACCTTTTTGGTACATTCTCTTCTAATCTTTTTTCTTTTTCTTTCTTTTTTTTTTTAAGACAGAGTCTCACTATGGTGCCCTCAGTAGAGTGCTGTGGTGTCACAGCTCACAGCAACCTCAAACTTTTGGGCTCAAGTGATTCTCTTGCGTCAGCCTCCCAAGTAGCTGGGACTAGGCTCCCACCACAAAGCCTGGCTATTTTTTGTTGTGTTGTAGTTGTCATCATTGTTGTTTAGCTGGCCCAGGCTGGGTTTGAACCCGCCATCCCTGGGGCATGTGGCCAGTGCCCTAACCACTTAGCTATAGGCACCAAGCCGTAATCTTTTTTCTTATGGCTAAAAATTAATTTAGAATGTATAGATGGCTGTTTTGTAAAATGCTTGGATAATTGGGCAGACTTGAAAGAGCAATCAGAGATCACCTCGCTGGACCCAGCCTTGTTTGTATGAGCCAAAGCCCAGGGCAGGGGTGACCTGCCAGAGGTCACTGGCAGCCTCGCCTTTCCATTTTCTTTCCACCGCTTCTAGGGCCCAGGCCGGAGGGCAAGCCACCTGTGTCTGGGCCTGCTGCTACATGGTCTAGGAGAGACCAGGGGAGGTTACTAACCACACCACACTTCAGTTTCCTCATCCTTCCAGTGCTGAAGGCAGTAGTGACTGCCTCGTTTGTTATGAAGAGGAAATTCACTCAGTCTCGGAGCACACGGGCAGGTAGTGAGTCCTCAGTGTTAGCTACTGCTGCTGGAACTACTCAGTACAAACTTTCTGAAGGGGCTGGCTAGGGGCCTGTTCCTGTCAGCCAGGTTTTGTTGCTCCATGCCTGGGACCAGGGGCTGCAGAGCAGGGGCAGAATGAACCCAGGTGTGGACTGTAACCCCTCAGGTTTAGATTAATTCATTTAGTCTTTAGGACGTTTATTGCGTATATTTAAGCCAGCAAATAGTCACTGAGGGTCCCCCATGGACAGAGGGCCCTAATGATTTGGCCATATTTCCAGATACCCAAACAACAGCCCACGTTTTGAAGGTCTCAGATTCTGTGGAAATATTACTACAACCCATAGGAGTAGGAACTTTGTCCATCTCCAGAGATGCCCTTGTCATGATTACAGGTGTCCACTGTCTACACTGTTATTCCAGACCTTACCATATAGTGCCTGGTGCTGTCATCCAGTGCTGGGGCTGAAGTTACTTTGCCAACTGAGTATTGCAGAAAACCAGAGCCAGAGTAGCGGTACCCTGCCTGCCCCTACACCCTCCTCGAGCAGCATGGCCAGCCTGGGTGCCCAGGCCTGAAGCGCACAGCTGTGGGATGCACACACTGACCAGATCATGTTTTGTGAAGAAAAACACTGTATGTGGGAAGGGAAAAGCACGTCCTTTTGGGGAATTTGGGTAGGGTGGGAAAGGAGATGCTCATTTCCCACTGTGTCAGCTGAAGAGGTGGAGTTCTAGTTCAGAGAGCAGTTACAGGTAGATAAAACTAACAATGACGTCTGTCACAGAAGACATATCCAAACACAAGTGGTATCTGAGGGAGCGACATGGCACCAGTCTGTTGCCAGGAAGAAAAAGGTCACTGTTGTGTTCCAACAGTCAAAGAACTCCAACATCTGTTCTTGATACTATATTATCAAATGTTCCATTTTAAGAAGTCTTGTTCTTTGGATGGCAAATGTTGGCTTTCAGAATGAAAATCAGCTATTAATAGTTATAGGTAGAGGGAAGTGGAGGAGCAAATAATGTGAGGACCAAGCTTAGGTGAGCAAGGCTTCTAGTGCCTTTAACTCTTCCAAGCAGCAGTGCCCTGGGAAGTCTGATCTTTAATAGTAATAAAACAAGGCCAGGTGGTAGCTCATGCCTGTGATCCCAGCACTCTGGGAGGTAGAGGCAGGAGGAACACTGAGGGCAAGAATTTGAGACCAGCCTGGGCAACATAGAGAAACCCTGTCTCTACAAAAATTTAGCTGAGTATGGTGGTATGCACCTGTGGTCCCAGCTATTCAGGAGGCGAAGGCAGGAGGATCATTTGAGCATAGGAGTTGGAGGTTGGAGTGACTGATGATCACACTACTACACTCCAGGAACAGAATAAGACCCTGACTCAAAAAAAAAAAAACCAACAACAAAACAGTCTGTTATTGATGCAGTAGAGGTTTGTTGACTAGAAAACCAGGGAGAAGGCAGAACCTCTGTCTGGTTAGGCCTACCCCTTGTCTCTGGGAACATGCCCCAAGGCGTGTATCTCTTGTGTCATCATGGAGTGACCTGCACCTGGTGGCCTAGGATAAGAATTTTTGTTCTTGAAGCATATGCTTGAGAGGGCCGGGGTTCATCTTGGTGTCTTCAGTTCTGATATCGAGCAGTAAGAACTCTCTAGGAAATTTTGGTGGAAGGAAGTCCTCTGAGTAGTGGTGGTGCTGAAGAGAGGAAAACAGCCATCTGAGGTCCTTGCAGGTTCTTGCACGAGGTCTGACTGAGGCTTGTGGTACCTGTGGTCAGTCACGTCCCATGTGTTGCCACGTGAAGTGCTGGTTGTGTAGGGCTCTGATACTCTGGGTGTCAGTTATCAGGCTCCCCCATCGCCACCGCACAACCTCACAACACGAGGACCCTTTCGTGTTTCTTCCTCCAGCCCACTTACTGGAAAACCTCTTGGGACACACTGCCTTACTCCTTTTTAAAGGCATCAAAAATCTTCCTGCTGCTCAACTTCTGGTTTTTGTCCTTGAGCACCACCCACGCCCGTAGAAAGCAGCATCTTAATGGCTAAGTCGTAACATGTGTCAAGCACACAAAAGAAAAAACCCTGTGACTACTGGATTAAATAGCATTAGGTCGGAGTTAAGATGCTGATCGTGGAATAGTGTATGTCCCCATCTTCACATTGTGGGTACATATGTCCCCAAAGGGAAGTCATTCTTACTAGTAATGGTTAATTGCATCTTTCGATCTTGCAAGACAGGGACCTTCCAACTCACCCATTGCATAACCCATTGGTCCAGGCTCCAAGTTGCAGGAGTTTCGTGTTCTCCTACCAAAGTTTTCAGGGCACTTTCTGCCTGCTGAATCATTGCCACATAAGCAAGACTTTCTTCACACCTAATGCTAAAATAGTCTCCTTGCCCACATCTGAATGCAAGTACATGATATTAGAGTAATTGGTTGAAATATTTGCCATTTCTGTTTTTAAAAATTCTCAAACCATTCTTGTCTCCTTCATATTTTCATTGAGTGCTAGGGCTGAGCAAGGCCTGTGGGTGGCCTGGTGGGGTGCATTCAGTGGTATAAAGAACAGGCCCTTCCCCAGGCAGAGGCCTGGTCAGATGTCCAGGCTCTCATGCTGAGATACCAGGCTCTGCAGTTGCCCAGTGCAACCCTTCCCGGGCTGCAGCACCAAGGACCAAGCTAAGGTCCAAGGCCGGAGCAAAGACTATAAGAGTGTGCTGGTGACAGCAGAAAAAGAGAAGCCACCTAGCCGGGCTATGACAGCTGTTGGGCTGTATGCAGCCCTCCCCTGAAGAGGCAGTGAGATCTCCTTTGTGGAGATGAAGATGCTGATGAATAGAGGCTGAGAAATTCCAGTCCACATGACTGAGCTCCCTGTTCTTCCCTCAGCCTTCCCCTCTTAGATCCTGCCAGGGACACTAGACCACACACCATTGGGGAGAATGTCTCAGTGACTGGGTTGACAACTGGAAGTTTACTAAGCCTATGTCTGTATCCCCTCGTTTAAAACAGATAAGCAAGACCTTCCATTTTGTAAGAAATAAAATTCTGGTGTCTTCAATACATCAACTTTCATAGGCAATGCATACTTTTATTCTTTATTTATTTTTTAATAAAGGTACCACAAGCCTCAGTCAGACCTCGAGACAGAGTCTTACTTTGTCACCCTCGGTAGAGTGCAATGGAGTCACAGCTCACAGCAACCTCAAACTCTTGGACTTAAGTGATTTTCTTGCCTCAGCCTCCCAAGTAGCTGGGACTATAGGTGCCTGCCATAATGCCTAGCTATTTTCTTATTTTAGTTGTCATTGTTGTTTAGCAGGCCCAGGCTGGATTTGAACCCGCCAGCCTCGATGTAGGTGGCTGGCACCCTAACCACTGAGCTATGAGCACTGAGCCCACCTGGCTATTTTTTTTTTTAAGCGATGGGGGGCTCACTCTTCCTCAGGCTGGTCTCAAAATTGTGGGCTCAGGCAGTCCACCTGCCTTGGCCTCCAGATGCTGGGATTACAGGTGTGAGCCATTGCCCCTGGCCACAATATATACTTTTAATATTTAATGGAAATCTGGGACCTTCAAAAGGAATGGTTATATTTAGAAAAGGTTATATTTATATGTATAGTAACCAGGTAGTTTGAATCTGTTAATTCTCAAATTAAGTAAAGCTGTAGACATTATATAGCAATAAATACCTTCTTTACTGATATTCTTTTTATATTGAGTTTAAAAATCTATAAATAGGCTTGGCGCCTGTGGCTCAACGGGCTAAGGCGCTAGCCACGTACACCTGAGCTGGCGGGTTCAAATCCAGCCCGGGCCCGCCAAACAACAATGACGGCTGCAACCAAAAAATGGCCAGGCGTTGTGGTGGGCGCCTGTGGTCCCAGCTACTTGGGAGGCGGAAGCAAGACACTCGCTTGAGTCCAGGAATTGGAGGTTGCTGTGAGCTGTGATGCCACAGCACTCTATCCAGGGTGACAGCTTGAGGCTCTATCTCAAAAAAATAAATAAATAAATAAAAATAAAATAAAAATCTATAAATAGCCTGACATGGTGGCTCACGCCTATAATCCTAGCACTCTGGGAGGCAGGTGGATCACCTGAACTCAGGATTTTGAGACCAGCTTGAACAAAAGCAAAACCCTGTCTCTACTAAAAACAGAAAAACTAGCCAGGCATTGTGGCGGGTGCCTGTAGACCCAGCTTGTAGGGAAGGTGAGGCAAGAGAATCACTTGAGCCCAAGAGATTGAAGTTGCTGTGAGCTATGATGCCACAGCAGTCTACCCAGGGTGACTGAATGAGACTCTTATCTCAAAAAATAAAAAAATAAAAAAAAATCTGTAAATACTTAGTCCTTTGCTCTGGTCCCCCTTTTATTGGAAGTGATTAATTCAATGTCTTTATTAAAGCAGATACACCCTTTATTTCTAGTAATAGCACCTTTAAAGTCAAGCTGATTAATGATTTTTAACTACTTAATATAAGCTAGAAATAAAGCAGCTTTGTGAGTGTTGCTGCAAAGGAGATAATCACAATTGACCAAACCAGGTCATTCATGGGAAAGAATTACCTTCAATTATGGTAAAAAGAATTTGTTAAAAGCAAAATAGAAATCATTCTGCCCTTGGTGAGGAATTACAGCATTAGTGCTTCCTGAGGTTAAGCAGGAAGTGTGAGGTGGGAGCCATGTGTGGGATGGCTTATTTGCCATAATTGCTTAAAATTGCTGCTGTGTGTGAACATGGTTTTAGATCAACATCCTCCTTCCTTTTGGATGTTGTCATTTGTCATATGAAAATCTACTAGAGTTTAACACTTAAACAACCACTTGAAGAATCACATTTTGGTAGAAAGTTCATGAAGTATTATGGGGCTCTGAGTCTGAAAAATCACAGCATAGCCCGTCTTATCAGCCAAATCATAGAATCCCCGAGTAGAAGAGGGTCATGAGATGAACACAGTTTGCATTTTAGACCACTGGTCAGTGGCCAACCAGTGAAATCCCATGAAGCCACATGCCTCTTAGATATGATCTTATTAGCATTAGTGTCTTTCCTAAGGATGGGGTTTTTAACTAAGGTACAAAGTGATTGCCTGGGAATGGAATTAATTTTTTGTTTCCATTACTCGGGAATTTCCAGAAAGGAAGGTTCTATAAGTTTTTATAGGCTGGGCACAGTGTCTCATGCTGTAATCCTAGCACTCTAGGAGGCTGAGATGGGTGAATTGCTTGAGCTCAGGAGTTCGAGACCAGCCTGAGCAAGAGCAAGACTCCATCTCTAACTAAAAATAGAAAAAATAGCTGGACTTTGTGGTGGGCACCTGTAGTCTCAGCTACTTGAAAGGCTGAGGCAAGAGGATCACTTGAGCCCAGGAGTTTGAGGTTGCTGTGAGCTGTGACACCAAGGCACTGTAGCCTGGGGCAACAGAGTGAGCCACTGTCTGAAAAAAAAGTTTTTCTCACTTCCTATCATGCCAAAATAATCTGAATCATTTTCCGTGTGCCCCTCTTCCCCTCACTGGATAATTTAAAGAAAGACAGCAGTTTTCGTGTGTATATGTGTGTGTGTGTGTGTGTGTTTAAAAAACAATCTAGGGTGGTGCCTGTGGCTCAAAGGGCTAGGGCACCAGCCCCGTATGCCAGAGGTGGTGGGTTCAAACCCAGCCCCAGCCAAAAACTGCAAAAAAAAAAAATCTGGTGGGGGCGGCACCTGTGGCTCAATGAGTAGGGCGCCAGCCCCGTATACCGAGGGTGGCGGGTTCAAACCCAGCCCCGGCCAAATTGCAACAAAAAAATAGCCAGGCGTTGTAGCAGGTGCCTGTAGTCCCAGCTACTCGGGAGCCTGAGGCAAGAGAATCTCCTAAGACCAGGAGTTGGAAGTTGCTGTGAGCTGTGTAACGCCATGGCACTCTACCCAGGGCAATAGAGTGAGACTCTGTCTCTACCAAAAAAAAAAAACTAATCTACTGAAATTGCTTGCTAGAGATTTCTAGGGTGAAATCTCTGCCCTTCCCTCTGGCCTTATAACCACCTGGGCATCAGCATACCTGGTCCTGGCTTTGCTGTGGGTCAAGCAGAAGCAGCCAGAGGACAGGACCCTTCCAGTGCTGACATATGCACTGAAATCCCCGTGATCGATTCAGTGGATACTGAAATGCTGGCCATTGGCCAAACGCTCAAATTGCTCTTTTCTGGAGTGCACTGATAGGATAGCACTCTCACAGTCTTCTTCCGACCTGTATCTGTAAGTAATACAGCCATCTGTAGACTTTCCATGTGGTGCCCACTTAGACACTAATTTAAAATTTAAGTTTTTGTACTGTCGTTAAGTCATGTGTTTTTTAGGAGGGAAAAAAACCCATTCTGTTTTTTCCCCCTTTCTCCAGGACTCTGGATTGATTTGGAAATGTCCTATAATGGGTCCTTTCTGATGACTCTCGAGACCAAAATGAATTTGACCAAACTAGGTAAAGAGCCTCTTGTTGAAGCCCTGAAGGTTGGAGAAATTGGCAAAGAAGGGTAAGGGGCTATATATGAATTTACTAATCGCACCTCTCCCTGCAGCCTTTGAGAAGCAGGTTTGATGTATAGTAGCCCCTGGATGTTGAGTGAGCAGCTGTATAAGTGCTTCTGGGCTTTAGAATGTTTCAGGGCATGGTTTCCGAGTCTCATCCCCAGCTGACTGTGAGTCCCACCCCTACTCAGCTGTGACAGCTCCTTTTGACCTCACTGCTGATGGTGGTGCACACAGTATCAATTACCAGAAAGCATCGCCAACTCAGACAAGCAGAATAGAAGCATTAAGAAAGCTCCTTGATCAGCTTTCAATCACATACACAATGTGCGGAGCAGGCTAAGGTCCCCAAGGGATCTATCTGCTTTAATCACAGAGTTAGAATTATTTACAATTAGATTGATTTTGTAGCCAAGAGGGTGCTCCTAAAGTGTTTTGAGAAGCATTTTCCCTAAATAATACAATACTGATTTGCGTAGTAAATTTTGTTTGTAGATAGTATATCTGCTACCCAGAGTTTGTCTGATTTAGTAAATGTCCCAAAATTGTGAGATAATTATTATGAAGCTTGATTTTTTTTTTTTTTTTTTTTGCCCCCTTGAACTCCTAGAATGGAGGCACTAGAACTTTTACAGCCCTGCACTCCTTAAAAATGACTGCTCTGGGCTCGGCGCCTGTGGCTCAACGGGCTAAGGCGCCAGCCATGTACACCTGAGCTGGCGAGTTCGAATCCAGCCCGGGCCCGCCAAACAACAATGACGGCTGCAACCAAAAAATGGCCGGGCATTGTGGCGGGCGCCTGTAGTCCCAGCTACTTGGGAGGCGGAGGCAAGAGACTCGCTTGA
>CAUYRH010042014.1:0-14703 GCA_963574655.1 Perodicticus potto | reverse complement strand
GGGCCCGCCAAACAACAATGACGGCTGCAACCAAAAAATGGCCGGGCGTTGTGGCGGGCGCCTGTAGTCCCAGCTACTTGGGAGGCAGAGGCAGGAGACTCACTTGAGCCCAGGAATTGGAGGTTGCTGTGAGCTATGATGTCACAGCACTCTATCCAGGGTGACAGCTTGAGGCTCTGTCTCAAAAAAAAAGATAACAATTTTTTTTTTTTTTTGAGACAGTCTCACTTTGTCAACCACGGTAGAATGCTATGGCATCATAGCTCACAGCAACCTCAAACTCTTAGGCTCAAAGCAATTCTCTTGCTTCAGCCTTCCTAGTAGCTGGGACTACAGGCACCCACCACAACGTCCAGCTATTTTTAGAGATGAGGTCTCACTCTGGCTCAGGCTTGTCTCAAACCTGTAAGCTCAGGCAATCCACTTACCTCAGCCTCCCAGACTGTTAGGATTATAGGCGTGAGCCACCAAGCCCAGCCCAAAGATAACAATTTTTGCCTAGGACTGGGAGCAGTGCCTCTCACCTGTCATCTTAGCACTTTAGAAGGCCTAGGAGGGAGGATAACTTGAAGCTAAGAGTTTGAGACCAGCCCACACAACACAGTGAGACCCCTGTCTCTACAAAACAATAAAAAAACTAGCCAGGCAAGGTGGCAGGTGCCTGTAGTCCCTGTTACTGGGAAGCTAAGGTGGAAAGATGTTTGAGCCCAGGAGCTGGAGGACCATAATGGTGCCGCTTTATTCCAGCCTGGGTGACAGCAAAAGACACGATCTCTGAAAAACAAACAACAACAAAACCTTTAAGAGGAAACAAAGTTATAAACATTTAGTGAAAGGAAAACATTTTAGGGGTTTCTCAAGAACTCTACTAGGCAACCTTTGTGCAAATTCACATTATCTGTTCAGATTCAGGCATTATAGTTTTTTTAACTCAAATTAAACCCATACCTTGCCAAAAAAGATTTTCCTGATCCTGGAAGCCCTCTGAGAAGAACAAGAACCAGTCCAATGTAAGATGTTGTCTTCTTTCTTACAGCCTGAGAAACTGGGGTTTCCTGTACTTGATAAGCACTTGTTCCCTCGTTACTCCTCCATACCTTTGTTGGGGAAGTATGAGAAATAATGGCAGGTGGAAAGGTATAGCTGACGGGTCTCCAGTGTGCAGCTGTGGTTACGACAGGAGCCACAAAGCCATGGTTCCCTTGAAAGAGGTCTAAAGCAGGAATCATGGGGTTCCACAATGGCGGAGGGGGAGGTGGCAACAGCAAAGGGAGGGGGGTTAGTACTGGGCAGTAACTCACATCCTTCCCCTTTGGTGGCAGTTCAGGATGCTTGTGTGGCTTAAAATTGAACCCTTCGGAAGGTACAAACACATCAGAGACAGAAGATTTCTGATCGCCACCTGTACTTGGTAAATCAAGCCCTGGAAGGCTTGAAGGAGGCTGAGGTTCACTGGCGTCCAAATCCACAGAAGCATGAGGGAACTGGACCTCGACACACTCAGATTCTAAAACTTCTTTCTGCTTTTGATCGAGATTTCTACAACCCACATTAGAGTCATTTGCAAGATTTAAAGAACTACTGAGAAAAGAACCTTCTGGGTAGTTACCTTCCAGTGCCAGTGTGTTATCCTTTGTAAAATGTTTGGACTCATTTAAAACTGAATGTGAAGGTGATGGATTTGAACTTAATGTGGAGGCAGAACTCTCTAAATCTTCACTGTTCAAATTCATACTTTGTGTGGAAAGAGTGGGAGTCATAGTCCTTGAATCAGAATTTATAAACTCACTTGGGTCATTAAAACTGTTAATATCTTGCAAAGGCAAAAATGAGTATACTTGGTCATCAGGAGAAGAGTTCAGTTTCTCAAAAGCATTCTGTATTAAGGAATCCAAGTCTTCAGTTAGCTGCATGTCCAGAAATGAATCCATTTTTGAATCTTCACTCTCATCTTCAGGAGGACACTTTTCCATTATTCCACTTTCTGCTGCACTTACTGGGTTCTCAGAAGCAATGAAACTTTGTGGAGATGATTCTTCTATCTTGGCATCAGTGGCAGATAATTCTAATAGACAATCCATAGCATTTTCAACTGTACAACAAGAACAACGACACCACAAATACACAGAGAGAAAAAAGATACAATTGTATTAAAACTCAACTAAAATTATACTAGAATTTTACACTCAATAGGATATAAAGGTATAATATTCAAGTTATTTTTCACAAAATTAATATATTACTAATATACCAACGTCTGTATTAGTGAAAAATTTGAATGAGAGAAACATGCTATATTTTCCGTTCAGATAAACAGTAGTAAACCATCATCAAGTAAATACTTTTTGCTGAATTTATTGAGTAAATGTATAAATATCTATAATAGTATATATTAGGGTAATTTATAAAAGTCCCCAAGTCGGCTGATTTATTCAACAAATACCTACTGTACATACTTTTATATTTTATGTATTCTCTTAGAAATGTAATTTATTCATATTATCCATGCTATGAACTCTATTTAATATGAGAAATATTACAGGCATATTCTGTATGTCAGAAATACTTTATAAAAAGATAAGACAATCTTTACTATACTCAAAGGATTTTGCAGTCTAATACAGACAAAAATTATATTCAAAGATAATTATATTATACATTAAATAATGTACACTTCTGATAATGTACAAATGCTATAGTAATATGTAAGAGAATAAGAAAAGATTTTACATAAGGTGACAGATTTATGAACTGGACTTGAAGAATAAAAAATCATTACAGCCAGGCACGGTGGTTGACACCTATACTCCCTGAACTCTGGGAAGCCAAGGCAGGAGGATCCCTTGAGCTCAGGAGTTTAAAACCAGCTTAAACAAGAACAAGACCCCATCTCTATTAAAAGGAGAAAAAGTAGCCCAGCATTGTGACGGGTGCCTGTCATGTAGTTCCATAGGAGGCTGAGGCAGGAGGATCACTTGAACCCAAGACTTTGAAGTTGCTGTGAGCTATAACACCACAGCACTGTAGCTTGGGTAACAGAGTGAGATTCTGTCTCAAAAAAAAAAAAAAGAAGAAAAACGGAATTTACAAGACACAAGAAGATAAAAGGTAAACCTGGACTTGAAAATGCTAAGTTTGTTTAAGGTGTTAAGCTAGGTAGAGCATGGGCACATAGTTGTACCTGTGGTAAAGAAGAGAAGGAAATCAAACTAGAGAGGAAGACTGGGCAAAAGTAGGAAGGGGGCCACTATTTCATGCTAAGAAATGTTCATCTTGGCTCGGCGCCCATAGCTCTCAGTGAGTACGGCACTGGCCACATACACCAAAGGCAGTGGGTTCGAGCCCGGCCCGGGCTTGCTAAACAACAATGACAACTGCAACCAAAAAATAGCTATACGCATTGTGGCAGGTGCCTGCAGTCCTAGCTACATGGGAGGCTAAGGCAAGAGAATCGTTAAGCAAGCAGTTCTCAACCTGTGGGTCGAATGGGCCTTTCACAGGGGTCGCCTAAATACATCCTGCATATCAGGATGAATATGCATTACTATTCATAACAGTAGCAAAATTGCAGTTATGAAGTAGCAACAAAAATTATTTTATGGTTGGAGGTTACAGCATTAGGAAGTTTGAGAACCACTGGCTTAAGCCCAAGAGTTTGAGGTTGCTATGAGCTATGATGCCATTGTACTCTACCCAGGGCGACATAGTGAGACTCTGTCTCAAAAAAAAAAAGAAAGAAAGAAATATTCATCTTATTTGCTAAGGCAAACTACCAGTCATAGCATTTGAGTCAGAAGCTTTGTACCTAACCACTTCACTGAAAACTCAAATAATACTATCCAATATATTATTTCTAGCAAATAAATGAAGAAAATGAAATTCAAAAAGTAAATTGAGGCTCAGCGCCTGTGGCTCAACGGGCTAGGGCGCCAGCCATGTACACCTTGAGCCGGCGGGTTCGAATCCAGCCCGGGCCCACCAAACAACAATGATGGCTGCAACCAAAAAATGGCCGGGCGTTGTGGCGGGCTCCTGTGGTCCCAGCTACTTGGGAGGCAGAGGCAAGAGACTCGCGTGAGCCCAGGAATTGGAGGTTGCTGTGAGCTGTGATGCCATAGCACTCTATCCAGGGTGACAGCTTGAGGCTTTGTCTCAAAAAAAAAAAAAACAAAAAGTAAACTGACCCAGTATCACTTGACCCAAGTCACAGAGACTGTAAGTGACAGAGCCAGGACTGATGTGTCTGACTCCAATGCTGCGCTCTTTCTAACAAATAGGGAATCATTAGAATTTTTAAACATTTGAACTTGAGGATAGTGTTCCTTTGTGTTTTGTCTTAAGATATATCTGGAAACCACATGGTGCAGTGGGTAACAGCTCTGGTTTGGAGTCAAAACACCAAAATATAAATCATTACTACTGGCTATGATTACTATCTTGAACAAGTTAGTTAATCTCCCTAAACCTTGATTTTCTCTTTTGTAATATGGGGACAATAAAAGTACCTACCTCATAGGTTGTTGTGAGGATTAAATGATATAATCCATGAAAAAGTGCTGTGCACAAGGACTGGCGCCCAGCAAGCACCCAATTAATGTTCCCTTAAGAAGAAAAACAAAGAGGGATTGGAGGGAGCCAGCCTGGTAGAGAGATCGATTAGGAGATCATAACAATTCTACATAGGCTACAAGCCCTAAAAATGAAAAGAAAAAAAAAAAACCATGCACATAAGAAGTATGTCTATGAAAAAAATTTAAATAGCAAAACCAGAAAGAAAAGATCAATTAAAAAATTTAACACGTATATGATGAAAAACAGCATTTAAGTAAAAATGAGTAAAAGATCAAGATAGATAAATACCACACAAAAAGAAAAGTCCTTGCACAATCATGGAGAAAAATTAAAACCATGGTATGAAAAGAACAAAGAAAATGAATGAACAATATACGCAAGAATATTAGATTAATAAGCAATCATGTACCAAAACGTCTTAACACAAATTAATAAAAGGTACAATTTTATTCCTATTAAAATCTTAAAATACCATGGCACAATGCTAAAAGGGCAATGTCAACCCTGCTACACTTAATCAGAGCCAGTGGCATTACAAACCAGCGCACCTCATTTGATAGGCAATTCAGCAGTACAGTTCCAAGAGCCGAAAGCTGTGCTTACCCTGTGACGCAAGAAAACAAAGCTCTGGGATTAAGAAAAAACCCAAAAGCAAGATGTTCTCTGCAATATTAACTATTCATGAAAAACTCAGATATAATTAAACAGAACACAACACCACAGTGGAGTATTAGAAAACTATTAAAAATAAATATAGATACAGCAACACTGAAAAAGTGCTTAAAGTTAAAAAAACAGAACACTCGATGCTATTCAAATATCAAGTGTTTATAAACAAGGTCTACAGAAGATTCTGGAAAATAGAAATAAGGTTTTTGTTAGGGTACAGAGTAACATAGTTTTCTTGTAATTCCCCATTGCTATGTTTGTGTATGTGCAACAAATAAATTTTAAAGACATCAAAACTAAAAAACAAATGTTGAAGTCACTTATAGAACTCTATATACTATCATTTCTAAGCATCATATGCACTACTAAAACCTGGTTTTCTACAAACAGGGTAAGTAAGATACGCTCACATCACAGGCCACACAATGACTGAAACTTGAAGTTTAACACACATTACCAAAACTTCCCAGATCTAGAATAATTTTATCTTATATTAATCGTGGTCGGTAACAGTACTGAGCCATCCACATTTAATTTACTCATTCAGCCAACATATATAGATTCCTTTCTATCTACAAACATACTACTAAATGATTTATTTATAAGTTATTAATATTAATAATCCTGATGATTTTACAAAAAATAAAAAACCCACAAAACTCAATCCTCACCCAAAAAAAGTCCTATAAGGTACATACTATTATTTTTCTCATTAACAGATTAGAAAACTGAGACTCAGGTTAGTGGCAGAGCTAGAGATCCAATCTGGGTTTCTTGACTCAAAAGTCAGTATTTTGAAACCACACTACTGTACTGGCCTCAACTCTTAATCAGCTCTTATTTCCATAATTATAATTACCTCATCACTTAATATGTACTGGCCTCCTCATATGGGTCATTTGCTTTTTATGGGCTGGATTTACAGCAGTAAAACGAAACAGTATTAAAGATTTCTATCTTTATGGGACAAATGACAACACATGGAGACATTTTTGATTGTCACAACTCAGGAGGTGGGGCACTACTTGCATCTAGTGGGTGGTACAGGCCACGGATGCTGATAAACATCCTACAGTGCACAGCAGAGCCACTCACAACAAAGAATTGTGCAGCCCAAAATGTCAATAGTGCCGACCATTCTAGAAGGAAGATAAAAAGAGATAAAGCATAGAATGTTACATCTACCATACATCTACAACTATACATTTCTTAAGAGCAGAAACTATGCTTTATTCTTCAGATCCTTTGTAATACCAAACCTAGTAACTTGCTCACAGCAGATGCTTAATAAATGAATGAAGTAGAAATAAGACAGTCATTTTTCTATGTTACTACTGCTCATAGCATAGTACATAAAGTCTTCTTACATGATGCAAAGGGTTCAAACTGAACTTTTTTCTCACCTTTGAAATCACATTCAGAAAGCATCAAATACACTACATCAGGATCCAGATCAGAAAACATCTCTGAGATACTGGCGAAGAGTTCTTCCTGATCAACTTTTGTCTCACCCATGGAAGGAAGAGTAGCGGTTGGCTCCTCACGACTAGCAACACTGGATACGACAACTTCCTGAGAGTTTGCAGTCTTCCGAGAAGGATTTCCCCCAAGATTTTTCCTTCTCCTCGGCATTCTGACTTCCAAAACTAAAATGTTTCCCTTATTTAAGATGTTTGATATTTAAGTCATAATTCAAAGAAAACAGGGTTAAATATCTTGCACAATCCCGCTGTAAAAGGACCTAAAATAGAAAGCAATTAAAAACACTCAGACTATATATTTCCACCTCTAAAATTGGAATGACATCTTTACTTAACTCTAAGAAAGTACCATCAACTCTGGTGGCAAAACCAAAAAAGGAATCCATTTCTCTCTCTCTCCAAAATATTCAGGTTTTGTCAGAATTGAACATGGTAAAAATTAAGATAGTAACAAAATGTAATATATTTCAGAACAGTGAGTACGTTCTGTTAATGCCACTGTTTCATTTTTAAAAAACATAAAACAGTATTCATAAATATAATTAGAATGCCTACTGAACAGCACCCGATATCTAATAGGCATCATCAATTTAACGTGCCCAAAACGGACAGCCCCTCCCAAGCTGCTCTTCCCCGTTCCTCCCACCTCACTTTATCAACTCCATCCTTCCAACTGCGTGGGACAAAATCTTGAAATGGTCCTTGACTACTCTCACCCCATATCCAACTTTTTGGATAAAAAAAGTTACTTCTTTAAGCCAATTTTTAAAATTATTATTATATTTTAAACCCCCAAAATATATCCAGAACAACATCAGTCTTCACCACCTCCACTGCTACCACCCTGGAATGAGTTAGCTACCCCAGCCTCTTGCCTGAATTACCGTAATAATCTCCCAACCAGTCTCCCTGCTGCCACCTTGCCCCTGCAGTCTATTTAGCACAGAAGCCAGAGTGGCTTGATTAAACCGTAGGCTGGGTCATACCTCTCTTCTGCTAAACAATGCACTGGCCTCCTACCTCAGCACAGGGAAAATGGCCCACAACCTGGACACTTGTTTTCTCCGAACCGTCCTCCCTCCTTCCCTAGCTGTGCCACTTCAGTCACACTAGCCAGGCTCTCCTCTGGGAACCTTTACATCTTTTTTTTTTCCCTCCAGTTTTTCTTTTCCTGTAGAGACAGAGTCTCTCTTTATCGCCATGGGTAGAGTGCCGTGGCGTCACACTACTCACAGCAACCTCCAGCTCCTGGGCTTAGGCGATTCTCCTGCCTCTGCCTCCCGAGTAGCTGGGACTACAGGCGCCCACCACAACGCCCGGCTATTTTTTTGTTGCAGTTTGTCCGAGGCTCGGCTTGAACTCACCACCCTCAGTATATGGGGCCAGCATCTACCCCCTGAGCCACAGGTGCTGCCCGGAACCTTTACATCTTGATTCCCTCTACCTGAACTCTTTTTCTCACATGTGTCTCTTAAGATTTATTTCCTTACCACCTTCCTACTACTCAAATGTGACCTTCTCAGGAACTCAGTCCCCCAACACCACTAATCCCTCTTTCTTCCATGTATTTTCTCTGTACCACTTACTATGACATAGCACATGTTTTACTATCTGTATTATTTTCTTTATTACCTATACTGTGATAAAGCCTACTTGTTTTCTCTGCTTGGATGGGTCTAATCAACATTTCAAACTTAACAAATCCAAAACTAAATACCTAATTTTTACTGAAATTTGCTCTAACCATTGGGTATAAGTACCATCACTTTTCATTCCTGTCTCCTAACTGGTTTCCCTGCTTGCCTCTACACCCCCTATAGTCTATTTTCAACATACCTACATATTATACAACCTAAGTCAGATTGAACAAGGGTCTGTGCAAAAGCCTCAGTGGTACTCCACATTACTCAAGTAAAAACTAAAGTTCTTACAATGGCCTACCTCCCTGACAGCCCTTACATTTACATTGCTAACTCCCCCAACTGAAAATCACATACCCCACTCCCTCTACCCCAATTTCCCTTTTCCACTAACCACCCATTTGCCCTTACCACCTTCTAACGTACCATAAAATTTACCTTTTAATTACATCTGTATCATAGCTCTCTCCAAATTCCAGAACTACACTGCCAATATGGCAGCCACCAGCCACATGTGCCTATTTAAATTTAAATTAATTACAATTAAATAAAATTACATGTTTATATACTGATTTCAGATAGAAGAATTCAGAAAGAAAATTATCAGAGACAAAGAAGGATTTACATAATGATAAAATATCAGTCCACCAAGAAGATACAGCACTAAATGAGTATGCACTAAACAGCAGAGCTGCAAAATAGGGGAAACGAAACTGACAACTGAAGAGAGAAGTGGACCAGCTCAGCGCCCAGAGAACAGTGGTCACAGCGTCAGCCACAAACACCGAGGCCGGCAGGTTGGAACCTGGCCAGGCCAGTTACTCAACAATGATAACTGCAACAACAACAAAAACAAAACCAGGGCTTGGTGCCTATAGCTTAGCAGTTAAGGCACTGATCACGTACGTCAGGGTTGGCGAGTTCGAACCCAGTCTGGGCCTACCAAACAAAAATGACAACTACTACAACAACAACAAAAAAGAGACAGGCGTTATGGTGGGCACCTGTAGTCCCAGCTGCTTGGAAGGCTGAGGCAAGAGAATCACTTAAGCCCAAGAGTTTGAGGTTGCTGTGAGCTGTGATGCCACAGCTCTCTGTGGAGGGTGACATAGTGAGACTCTGTCTCAAAAAAAAAAAAAAAAAAACAGGCTCGGCGCCTGTGGCTCAACAGGCTAAGGCGCCAGCCATGTACACCTGAGCTGGCGGGTTCAAATCCAGCTCAGGCCCACCAAACAACAATGACGGCTGCAACCAAAAAATGGCCGGGCGTTGTGGCGGACGCCTGTGGTCCCAGCTACTTGGGAGGCGGAGGCAAGAGACTCGCTTGAGCCCAGGAATTGGGAGGTTGCTGTGAGCTGTGGTGCCACAGCACTCCATCCAGGGTGACAGCTTGAGGCTCTGTCTCAAAAAAAAAAAAAAAGAAAGAAAAATAGACAAACTCATAATTATAGTTGGAGAGTTCAACACTGCTCTATCAACAATTAATAAACCTAGACAGAAAATCAGCAAGGATAAAGAACCCAATGCCATTAACAATTAAGGATCTCATCAACATTTATGGAACAGTCCACCCAACAGCAGAATATACATCCTTGACATGTGCCCACTGAACATATAGCAAGACAGACCATATCTTATGCTCAAAACAAGCCTCAACAAAAGTAAAAGAACTGAACCAACAAAAGTAAAAGAACTGAACTTATACACAGTACATTCTCCAGCCACAATGAAATCAAACGAGAAACAATAACAGAATGATGACAGGAAAATCTCCAAGCAATCTATTTCTAAACAATCCATGGATCAAAGATGAAGTCTCAAAAAAATGTTTAAAATGCACTGAACTGGGATGGCACCTGTGGCTCATTCAGTAGGGCGCTGGCCTCATATACCGAAGGTGGCGGGTTCAAACCCAGCCTCGGGCATTGTGGCGGGCGCCCGTAGTCCCAGCTACTCAGGAGGCTGAGGCAAGAGAATAGCCTAAGCCCAGGGGTTGGAGGTTGCTGTGAGCTGTGTGACGCCAGGGCACTCTACTGAGGGCGATAAAGTGAGACTCTTGTCTCTACAAAAAAAAAAATTAATTAAAAAAAATGCATTGAACTGGGTGCAAAGGAAAATATACCATATCAAAATCACAGCTAAAGCAGTGGCAACAGGGATAGTTTTAGTGCTAAATGCATATATAAAAAAAAGAAGTCTCAAACCAATAATGTGAGTCCTCACCACAAGAACCTAGAAAAAGAAGAGCAAAATAGGGCGGCACCTCCAGCTCATCAAGTAGGGTGCCGGCCCCATATACTGAAGGTGATGGGTTCAAACCCAGCCTCAGCCGAACTGCAAAACAGAAAAATAGCCGGGCGTTGTGGCGGGCACCTGTAGTCCCAGCTACTCGGGAGGCTGAGGCAAGAGAATCACCTAAGCCCAGGAGCTGGAGGTTGCTGTGAGCTGTGTGACTCCACGGCACTCTACCCAGGGCGATAAGGTGAGACTCTGTCTCTACAAAAAAAAAAAAAAAAAAAAAAAAAGAAGAGCAAAATAAACCCCAAGTTAGCAAAAGAAAGAAAATAATTAATATAATAGCAGATAACAATTAAATTAGAAAAATCAATGAAACAAATTTCTGGTTCACTGAAATGATCACAAAATTGACAAACCTCTAGTAAGAATAACAAAGAAAAAAGAGAGAAGACACAAATTACCAATACCAGGAATGAAAATAGACATAAGAAAAAATGCCCACACAAAAGTTCAACAACTTACATGAAGGGAACCAATTTCTCAAAAACCACGAATTACCACAACTAAGAAATAGCTAAAACCACTATAATTTTTAGTGAAATTTAACATAATTTCAAAACTCTCAAAAAAGAAATTTCCAGGCCCAATCCTACCGAACATTTTTAAGAAAAATTAACTCTAATCCTACAAAAGCTGTCCCAGAAAATAAGAAAAAGTACTTCCATTCATTTTATGACACTAGTATTATCCTGATACCCAAACCAGACAGAGCCAATATGAAAAAAGAAAGCTACAGACTAAGATCCCTCATGACTACAGACATAAAAATCCTTAACAAAATACTAGCAAATAAAATTCAGCAATATATAAAAATAATTATACATCATGACGAAATAAGGTTTATTCCAGGAATGCAAGGCTAGTTCAAAATTCAAAAATCCGTATAATCCACTATCTTAACAAGCTAACAAAGAATACTCACAATCACATCAATCAATGCAGGAAAAAAAATGACAAAATTCAATACCCCTTCATGATAACTACTAGGAAAATAACAATAGAGGAGAACTTCCTCAACTTAATAAAAGCATCAATGAAAAACCTACTAAAATATTTAGAAGTGAAATACTAAATTATTTCTTCCTAAAATCAGGAACAAGGCAAGAATGTCTACTTTTACCACTTTTGTTCAATGTAATGCTAAAAGTTCTAGCCTGTGAAGTAAGGCCACAAAAAAGGAAGTAAAATATACACAGATCAGGAAGGAAGAGATAAAACTGCTCCTATTTGCAAATGATATGCTTGTCTGCACAGAAAATCCCAAAGAATCTATAAAGTCTCCAACAAAAAAAGTGACTTCAGCCAGGTTGCACAATACAAGATAAACATACAAAAGCAATTGTATTTGCAATTAGCAATAAACTAATGGAAACTGAAATTAAAAATGATACCCTTCACAATTACTCAAAAAAAAAAGAAAAAAAAGAAATACACAGTAAGCCCTCACTTAAGTTGGTCAATCAGTTCTTAAAAACTGCAACTTTAAGTTAAATAAAGTACCTTGAATAATCTTCTTTCAATTGCTTCACTGTAAAGTTGATGAGGAGAAGAATGGTTTTCCTATACATTATTTCATGGTTTCCAAGAATGCGTTGACAATCAATGTTAAGTGAGGATTTACTATGTTTAGGTATAAATCTAACAAAACAAGTGCAAGAATTATATACACCTACAAAAGGGCAATGAAGGAAATCACCATGTTAACAGAATGGAAGACTCCACATAGGAAAGATACCAATTCTCCCAAAATTGACACACAGGTTAGATACAATTCCTACCAAAAGGCAAGATTTTTATAGATATATACAAGATTATTCTAAATCTGTGGGGTGGCTACTGTGGCTCAGTGAGTATGACACCGGCCCCATATACTGAGGGAGGCAGGTTCAAACCCGGCCCCGGCCAAACTGCAACAAAAAGTAGCGGGGCACTGTGGCAGGTGCCTCTAGTCCCAGCTACTCGGGAGACTGAGGCAAGAGAATCGCCTAAGCCCAGGAGCTGGAGGTTGCTGTGAGCTGTGCAACACCAAGGCACTCTACCCAGGGCAATAAGGTGAGACTCTGTCTCTACAAAAAAAAAAAAAAAAGATTATTCTAAATTTGTAAGATAAAGGAACCAGAATAGCTAAAATAGTTTTGAAAAAGAACAGAGTAGAAGAAATCAATCAACTTAAATCCAAGAGTTCTTATGTAAATATGCTAATCAAGACTATGTGGTATCAGTGGAGGTCCAGACAGATGTATAGATGTGGTAACAGATTATAGATCTGGGATAGAAAACCCAAAGTCAACCAACATCAATATGCCAAACTTATTTTTGACCAAGGTGCAAAAGCAATTCAATGGAGAAAAGACAACCTTTTCAACAAATGATGCTGGAGCAAGTGGACAGGTGAGAGATAAGCCTTGATCTAAGTCTTACACCTTACAGAAAAATTAACTCAAAATGCATCGCAGATTTAAATGTAAGACATAAAACTGGAAAACTTTGAGATTAAAAAAAACGGAAAATCTTCAGGATCCAGGGCTAGACAAAAACACCAAAACCATGATCCATAAAAGGAAAAACAAATTGCACTTCATCAAATCAAAACTTTTCGTCGGTGAAAGACCCTATTAAGAAGACAAAAAGAAAGCTACAAACTGGGAGAAAATACTTGCAGAGCACATGTGTCAAAGGACTAGTGTTTCAAATATATAAAGAACTTATCAAAACTCAACAGTAAAGACAAAACCAAACAATTCGATTTGAAAATCAGCAAAAGGGAGAAAAATTTACACTAAAGAGAAATTACAGTTGGCAAATAAGTACGTTAAAAAATGTTCATTATCATTAGCCATTAAGTGCAAATTAAAACTGTAATGAGATATTACTTACCTATTAAATTGGCTAAAATAAAAAATACTGACCATACCAGATGATGACAAGACTTCAGAAAAACTAATCACTCATACATTGCTGCTGATAGGAATATGAAATGTAGTCACTCTGGAAAATACTTTGCAGCTTCTTAAAAAGCTAAATATACAACTGCCATACAATTCAGCAATTGTACTTCTAGGCATTTATTTCTAAGGAATAAAAAATTATATTCATCCAAAAACCAGTACACAAATATTTATAGCAGTTTTATTCACAACCAACAACCAGAAGCAACTCAGAGTTCTTCAATGGGTAAACATCTAAACAAACTACTATTAACTCCATTCCATGAAATAGTCAAGAAGAAAAAACATACTATTGACACATACAATAGTCTAAATGCAATTCCAGAGAATAACGGTGAATTTAAAAAAGCCAACCCAGGCTGGGTGCAGTGGCTCACACCTATAATCCTAGCACTCTGGGAGGCCCATGCAGGAGAATTACTTGAACCCAGGAGTTTGAGGTTGCTGTGAGAGCTAGGCTGAGGCCACAGCACTCTAGCTCGGGCTACAGAGCAAAACTCTGTCTCAAAAAAAGAAAGAAAAAAAAAGAAAAAAAGCCAATCCTGAAAGGTCATATATTGAATAATTCCATTTATAAAACATTCTTTAAATGACCAAATTATAGAAATCCAGAACAGATTAGTGGTGTCGAGGCTTACAAGGGGATGGAAGAGGGAGAGAAGTGGAGTGTGGCTACCCAGGGCAATTTGAGGGATCCTTATGGTCACAGAAACGTCCTGTATCTTGATTGTTTAAATGCCAATATCAGGCGGTGCCTATGGCTCAGTGGGCAGGGCGCCAGCCCCATATACCGAGGGTGGCAGGTTAAAACCCGGCCCAGTCGGCGCCTGTGGCTCAATGGGCTAAAGCGCCAGCCACGTACACCTGAGCTGGCGGGTCCGAATCCAGCCCAGGCCCGCCAAACAATGACAGCTACAACCAAAAAATGGCCGGGCGTTGTGGTGGGCACCTGTAGTCCCAGCTACTTGGGAGGCTGAGGCAAGAGAATCGCCTAAGCCCAGGAGTTGGAGGTTGCTGTGAGCTGTGTGACGCCACGGCACTCTACCGAGGGCGATAAAGTGAGACTCTGTCTCCAAAAAAAAAAAAAAAACCCCG